>JAKOGI010001333.1:0-57500 GCA_029747015.1 Carnegiea gigantea
TATATATATATATATATATATATATATATATACACTCACACACTCACAGGCGCACGCGTGCGCGCACACGCACACCCACACACACACATATATATATGTCTAAAATATATATATATATATATATATATATATATATATATATATATATATATATATATATATATGTACACATATATGTATGTATGTTTATGTGTGTGTATATGTATGTATGTATGTATGTATGTATCTATCTATATATATATATATATATATATACATATATCTACATAATACATATATATATATTATATATATATATATATATGTATGTATATATATGTGTACATATACATATATATAAATATATATCTATACGTGTACGCACACACCCACACACCACACACACAGACACACACGCACACACACACACATATATACACACACACACGCACATATATATGTATACACACACACACACACACACACACACTGTAACGCTCCCAAATGTACATAGTTCACTGTTTGCGTTCTCTTCATTTGTTTCATCAGTTAGAAGTAATATCTCAAATAATCAGGGCGTTGTTGCCGTTCAAAAAGGACAAGGCTTTGCTTATACATGATAAATTTTGTAATGATAATCAATGTTTACCATCGAAGGGCATTCACACCATCACAACTCATCCGATCATTTAGATAAATATAGAAACTATTCTAACATCAAAACCACTCAACCATCTAAAGGATTACACCATAATAAAGAATTCTGATGAAATATACCATTTCAACACCAAAATATATCACAATACGGTGTTATAAACATCTCAACACTAATACGCCACCATTCCATATAGACTTCCTGGCTCACTTATCATCTTTAGCCGTCCTTGCTGCATGAGGGCAATTCACTGAATACTTTCCTAAAACAAAATATGAAAACATTTTGAACTGTGAGCCGAAACTCAGTACATACATTTCTGTATTGTTAAACGTTCATGAAAAAACTGGTTGGGCCTGCATTGCAATTTATTTTTAATTAAAAATAGGGAATGAGATAAATACGAAATTGCATTGTCAATTATTATCTGATAGTGAACCCCTAGTAACTGTTATGATCTGAAGATAGATGTACACCTTTCAAGTCGATCGGGGGACCTAGCCTGAAGTCGCGTGGGTAACTGAAGGACAATGCCGTGTAACTGATAACTAATGGGGTCACTAATTATGTGGTAAATCACTGATTGAACTGATTCATTGATGTACTTACCAAAACATTATAAATTTTGATAAATACATGTTGATTTCTAAAGATACAGGCAATGAACGTATCTGAAATTTTTAAAGGCAAGCTCACTGAATAATATTATGCACAAAAATGGAAGGAATGATAGATTAGGCCCTGATTCTGCTCAAAATGCCATTTTAGAAACACATAATTAGTAATTACTTTTATTATCATAGTTAATAATTTAGTAAAAGAAAAGTAAGAGCATAACAGGGGCTTAGAAAGAATGACTCGTAACTTAGTCATCCGACCTCTAATTAAGACTCAAAATGCCAATATAGAAAGCTTATGAAGTCCCAAAATTTTCATTTAGAATACCAAGCTTGATTCCCACAATAGGATTCCTAAAATGAGGCTAGAACACAAGCATATCAGTTTTGGTCCATTCTGCACAGTTTTGGTAAAATGACCATAACATTTTTCACAAACCTCGGATTAAGGCAATGCAAAAGGCATTTGAAAGCTAACACACCAAACTATCTACCCACCAAAAATCATAATTTGCCAATGGACCAATCACTACCAGTTTAATCCCAAAACTTGTCCTGTTTTTCTGAAATTTTCAGCCCCCACTGTTTTAGCTTTTCCCCCTCTTTTCACGCAAATCCTCTACTTAAATCATTCTGTAAAAGCATGTAAACAAGCTTTGATCCATCCCAACATCATAAGAAACCACCACACTCAATTTCATTTTATAATCATATCCAATAAAGATCATTTTTCAATTAAATAAATGCACAAACCAAGCTTAATGCTAATTTAATCTAAACCATACATTACTTGCCAAAACCCTAGTTTATGGCCAACTTGGACTCACTTCAACTCATTTCAAATCACCAAAAGCATCATTATAAACACCAATAGGTTAGAAGATGACCAAATCAAAGATAAAGCAATCAAAATCCAACACTTTAACATTAAGCTTGCATGATTAAGGATTAACCTAACCCTAGCATGATCCAACCTCAACTCCACCATGATCAGTACCAAAATAACTCTTATTTCTTATCAAAAAGTCATGATCAACAACCATAAATAGCAAAACAAGAATCAAAACCAAAAATCCAAAGAGACAAGTTTAGGGTTACTCACTTTGATCTTGAAGGAAGTAGACATAGAGGTGATATTTGATGGTTTGAGGATAGAGGATGGTGGCTAGCGGTGTTAGGGTGTTGGGGGAGGTCGGAGGTGGCCGAAAGCTGGCCGGAAACTGGCCGAAACTAGCCAAAACAGTGGCTGGCTGTGTAGAGAGAGAGAGACGAGAGAGAAGATGGGTTTGGAGTTTTGGCTGTAAATTTTTGACTTATCAAACACTTGGATGAGTTTTTATCTAGCAAAGTGACTTTTTGGCTAACCATAGTTTAGCTTAATCATAGTAATTAGTTAGGTTAAGAAGCAAACATGTTGGGCTTTAAATTGGGCCAATGAAAGTTGAATTCAGGAATAAAACACTTCGTAACGATAACGTTTTTGCGTATTCAAATTTAAATTTTCGTAATGTTATGGAAAACAAAATAAATTCCTTAGATTAAACTTATTAGGGCCTACTATCAACTCTTCCGAAGTTTTCATTAATAACTAAATAAATAAATAAAACCTGAATTGCCAAGCGAGGATCTAAATAAATTTTTTTCCACCGAGATGAATAAATGCGATAAATAAATATAAGAAAAATTATTAACACGAAGCAATTAATTAAATAAACGTAATTTAGGGTTGGGCTATTACACACACACACACACACACACACATACATACATATACGTACATACATAGATATATAGATACACACACACACACACACACACACATATATATATATATATGTGTGTGTGTGTGTGTGTGTGTGTGTTGTGGTGTGGTGTGTGTCTATATATGTGTGTTGTGTGTGTGTGTGTGTGTGTCTATATCTATATATATATATTTATATATATATATAATATATATATATATATATATATATTATATATATATATGAGATTTTGTGTGGTGTTTGTACATACGTACATATGTACACACACACACACACACACACACATATGTACATATATGTATATATATATATATATATACACACACACATATACATGTGAGTGTGTGTGTGTGTCTATATATATATATATATATAAATATATATATATATATATATTTATATATATTATATAATCCAAGCACAGGTGAGGGGGTGAAGTCCTTATTCCTTATAGCTCACTAAGAGCTTGAGGATGAAATTCCAGGAGAGGTCATTACTCAAGTTTCATTGCCTATCGAACCGATCTTAGAAGATTGCATCCAAGTAGATGGTCGAACCATGAATGACCCTCTCTTAAATCCAAGTTTAAGTTAGCTTGTCATATCCATGTTGGGAACTTCAATGAGCTCATGATGCCTAGGAAGGTTGCTTATGCTTTTGTTTTCTCCCTAAGATGTTCAACAACTCCTACACATTAAAGATGATAGGTGTTCTTAGCACAATGGGTATTTTCAGACCCAAAGGATACGTCAAGTGCTCAAGGTTGCAATAGACGGATCCTTCTCAGGATAGGTACGTAGATTCATATCGAGAACTCCTTAGCCTTGCACTAATATATGAAGATAGTCTCATCTACCCAAAAGTCACTTGACTCCAAATTCCAGCATATTAGGTCTCCTTTATCATGGTATTTACCCTAGTACATAGGCTCAAAAATTGATGACATATGACTCTTAAGAAAATTGTTTGAGTATACTATCAGGATATGCAAATATTTCTAGTAGATGTTTCCATTTCAATTCCCTAAAATGGTGAAAACCACAACTTTAATTGTGTAGGTTTTTGCAAGTAAATTTGTTGATTTCGGTAAACTTTGGTTCATACCTAAGTATGCCCAATTAATGCAAGTCCTAGTTTATTTATTTCCCTAAGATGGTTATTTTGGCTCTTGAAATTGACATTAGATTCTATGTGAGAGAGAAATGATCAAGATTATATTGAATACAACTAAAATTCAATTTCGAAGCAATGTGGATTTTCGCTCTATTTGGGAAAATGCAGCTGTAAACCTTAGTGTTTGTATACATGGAATGAATATACACCTACTAAAGGAGAGGCTCTAAGTGGCACCCCTTAGTTGAGTACAACTCTCTAGAACATTCCTAGGAGATGGAAAAGAAATCCTGAAAATTACAATTCATGGCATTTGTCATTATATTTGAATTTTTGATTTATTTCTTAAAATATTCTGTAGGCATCTCATTGGTCAACTTTTTGCACTAATGTATCATCTTATCCCCCTATTTTAGGTATTGATAGACCTATTCCCCTCAAAGTAAACTTAGATCTGAGTTGATGATGAAATAAAAGGAAAAATGTCAACTTCTCTCTAAAAATCTCTTCATCGTTATATCTAATTTGCAGTAGTGATTTAGAGTCTTTCCTTTAAAATTTCTCTTTAGTGGCTCTAATCCTTTAGAAAAGGGATTGGGTGTAAAGTGTTTATCATGTTTAGGGATCTTAATTAAGACTCCAATCTCACGATTGCCTTGATTGTGAATCTAAGGAGAAGCATCCATTGTTTTTGAGTTTCTCATGATCGTCCATGACCTTGGGAGTTAACGGATCATTCTCATCAAGTAAACATGAAACCAATCAAGAAAGTAATAGACAAACTTATGGCTCAGCTTAAGGAAGCACTGTGCAACATGCTTGTATAGTAAGCCATTAATCTGCCACTTTTGATGATCACAATAGTATTTTTCTCAACTTAACAGTAGAATTAGGGAATCACTCTTTAACGTTAAACTCCCCTCTTCCTATTGCCACTATATTACTACAATTTCTTGCTCTTTGTTTGATTAACTTAAGTTTTTTCTCAACAAAAGATGTCATCTTGCTATCGTAGTCGGGTGTTATTTGAAACCTCTTATTAGATCCAACTTCACTTACCCTTCCTTCATCATGCCTCCCTTCCACCATTTCTTTCATAATTATCTTTACCTTCTAGCAAGTATAATTAAGGACTTTAACCTAAAGTTTCTTATGATAATATTTTACATTATGTTGGCATCTACATAAGAGTTGTCCTTGAAATCATTCAAAAATTTGGTGGTAACCCATCTAGTTGTGGCATTTTTGTTATACTGAGGGGGTTAGCACACTTGTGACCTTCATTTAAACTCCTAATCATCCAAGTGGCCTTATTAACAAGCATAACTACATGAATTTTAAATGGACAATCGTCATTAATGCATCTTTGCTTCTATCTAGATCTATTGTTCTTGAGTTTTCTTTAAGTTATACTATTTTGAACACAATAGTCCTCCATCACACTCAATAAATCTTCTTTACATCTGAATGAGTCACAACAACTAAACTCACCTTGCCATCCCTATTTCTAGTCCACAACTTGTCGTTTCTAAATATGTTGCCCATCTTATTCATAATACGTAACCCTTCACCACCATATTCATTAATAACATCATGGCTTAAGGCCATCCTCATCTAAGTCTCATTCTCTAAATTTGATATCATCTAATTACTCTGCATTTGACTCCTCATCCATTGACACATCCATAGAATCCTTACACTCCTCTAGTAGGCATTCCCTGACATCACTGTTCCTCACTATCATGATCATTCTCTTTTAGATCTACTGTTGATCCCAAATTATCAATCTCCTCAATTTGTGATTAGCATAAGGAGTCCACATAAAAACCATGCAAGCCTTATAAGTCAATCCTCACTATCACCAAATCTAAGGCTTCTCTTGATTGTGTAGGACTTACAACTACAACTTTTCTCTTTAAAGGAGTAGATTTTGGGTTGAAGCTACTTTGGGAGCATATGGCCTGCTTGAGTTGCAGATTGGTTGGAAGGGGCTATTAGGAGAAGATGCAGGTTGTGATAAGCTTCTTACAGGGGCTAAAGTTGGAAACATTTTAATTAGGAGTGACTTAGTCGAATCCAGAAGATTAGACCTTTGGATATTAATCTATGGGTAAAGTGCAATGGGAGAATCCTAAAACTCATTTCTAATCTCCCATCTTTGGGCCTTAAAGTGCTTTCTAAGAGAAGCCGAGGGCAAAATTGGCCAAACAGCTCTCATAACCGCCTAAACCTAGGTTGCACAAGGGGAAAAGGAAATAAGATCCTAACCTCGACCATATCTCCTACAAAAAAGTGAATGTCAAGTATTTAAAGTGTTTAGTAAGGAAATCTAGTTCGGCTAGGACCAGAATCTAAATACTAAATCTCCAATAGATTTCATGTCAACTCCTACCTAAGCAATGGTAGGTTAAATCTCAAAGTAGGCAAGTCAACCTAGGCCATCTAAACTTTCTCCATTCTTATTATTAATTTCCTCATCTAACACCCTAGGCTTATCCCATCTCTCACGATACGTCTTCCATTTGGAACATGTGATACTCAACCAAGTAGGGATGGGTTTTCATCTAGTAGGCATATCTCTAAAAGCATCGGTATGAATTGGGAAATGAAGAAGTTCATTAAAATCCCTGGGGCTCATTATATGATCATTTTAAAACATTCTAAATGTAATCAACACCTCTTTACCCCTATCAGAACCTACCCAATCAACATGCATGAAGCTTAAAAATTCAAGCACCAACCTATCATAAGACACACATTTCATCTCCATATACACAAGTAATCTCAAATTACCCAGCAATGCACCTATGTCGTCTAACATTCCCAAAATGCTTAATGTGTCCACAAGCCAAAATTTGTGTTAACATGTTAACTTAGAGCTTAATAACTCAAATTTGGTCATTTGTTCATCATTAGCAATTTGCAAGCCACGATTACGTAGAGGAAGAACTAAAGAATAGGCATCGAATTTACCTTTGCTTTCAGGGGTTAGATTGGAGGAGGAAGAAGCTATTGTTGACTTCTTTGGAAGAGATGACTTAGCGGAAGCTTCACCAGCTCTTTTTCTAGCTATTCCTTGAAGGATTCAATGGGCAATTGATGAAATTGTTCAACTTGGGCTCAGAATTGCCTCTTGAAGCTTGAATGTGGTTTGAAATGGATGCAAGGAACAAGCTTTCTTTCTCCACCACCTTTAACCTTAATATTGGAGGCTAAGGTTTTAGAAAGTGAAAGTAGGTGAGTGAGGGGGAAGATGCTAATGGATTTTTCATGAAATTCTTGTGGGAAATGGATTTTTATGAGTGGAATTGGAGGATTTTATGAAGAAATGAGAGGTTTTAGTGAGGATTTAAGTGGGAAATTAGAGGGGAATGAAATGGGCTGTTGGGTAGAATGAAGAGAAGGGAAAAAAAGAAGAAAAAAATGAAGAAAGAAGGGGAAAGTAAGTTTGTTACGTAGACTAGGTGTGGCACAGGCCCCCCGTGCCATATCACTGTGCAGTTTCTTAAACTCTGTGAGTTGACACGATCGTGCCATGTGGCATAGTGCTACTGTGCCAACTTGATGTCTTCCTATTTTTCACTGGCTTTTTGGCATGGGCTCCAAATTTATGTCCAACTTTTACATCCTCCCATCTCTTCCTTTGTGTTTTTTTTTTTTTTTCCTTTTCTTTACTTTTCACCTTTTTTTCTAACATTTTTTTTTCCGCTCTACATTCACTCTCTTTTTCTGTTTCGTTTTTCTTCTTTTTCTTTTTTCTTTTTCACCTTTTTTTTCTTTTTTTTGATTTTTTGTTCTCTTTTTTTCCCTCTTTTACACATTTTTCAACGCACACAAAACTCACACATATTCATAAATGTGCACATACGTATATGAAGATGGGATTTTTATATCTCAATTTGGGGGGGCTTATGGAGCAAGAGACACTTCACGCCCTCATCAATAGGCATTTCTCAAAATTACTATAACGAATGCCCTTTCACTCCCAATATGTGGTCTTTAGTGGGGTCCATGATCTTTATCACTCCATGGGTAAATACCTTCACAATAACAAAGGGACCAATCTACCTAGACCTAAGCTTTCTAAAAAATAGATGAAGTCTAGAGTCATAGAGAAACACTTGTTGCCCAAGAGAAAACTTCTTCCTATTAATGGGTTTGTTATGGAAAACTTTTAGCTACTTACATGCTCAACCTAGTGCTTTCATAAGCCTCTAGCCTAATCTCCTCAAGTTCGTTCAAGCTCCACATCTTCTCCTCACAAACAATAGTCAAATCATAATTGAGGATCTTAATGCCCACTAAGCTCGATGCTCAAGCTTGACAGGTAAATGACATGGCCAAACATAGACTACCCTATAAAGTGACATACCTAAGCGAGTCTTAAAAGCCAACTAGTAAGCCCACAAAACATCAACCAATTTATCCACCCAATCATTTATATTTTTTATCACAATCTTTTCTAAAATTTGTTTGATATGTCTATTAGACACTTTCATTTGACCATTTGTTTGAGGGTGGTATGGACTGGCAAATTAGTGAATGATGGAACATCTTCTCAACAAAGCATCAAAGGGTCTACTGTGAAAGTGGGTCCCTAGGTCACTTATAATATCACGAGGTATCCTATAACAAATAAAAATGTTCTTCCATAAGGATTTGATGATTACTCTAGTTTCATTTGTCCTCATGGGGATTGTCGCAACCTACTTGGACACATAATTAACATATATAATAATATACTCATTCCCAAACGGATGGAAAAACGGTCTTATAAAATCAATCCCCCACACATCAAATGGGGGCTATCCTATATGAAGAACCTAACCAATGCAAGGAAGTGTGTTCTATCATCTTTAGTCCATTCCCTAGGCATATCTCCCATGGATAAGTAATTAAAAATATCAGCATACCACAGCTCCAATTGAGCAGCAAAAAGTGTTCATATGGAAAACTTTGAAAAATAGGGTCTCACATGCATTATCAATCACAACCTTAAAAAGGTGGTCGGCTACGGGGTTTTTGGAAACCTTCCTAACTTTAATTTCACAATCAACTTAGAGTAGCTTGATCCACTGAATGAGTCTAGGGTTAGCGTCCTTTTTCTTGAAAATGTGTTTCAAAGTGCCATGATCAGTAAAAATAGTCACATGAGACCCTCTAAGGTAGAAACTAAAATTTTCAAATCCAAAGACAATATCTAGAAACTCCTTCTCAGTCACGGTGTATTTTACTTGTGACTTTATTCAGAGTATGACTGGCACAATAAATTACATAGGGTTTCTTATCAACTCTTTGACACAAAACTACCCTTATCACATAACCGGATGGATCACACATAAGTTCTAGTTGTTCTCCCTATGTAAGATATGAGCGATGGTCAATGCCTTCCTAACCTTGTAAATGCCACTTCACACTCTTTGGTGAAGTGGAATGACACGCCTTTAGCTGGAAGTAAAGACAAGGGCTTAGCAATCTTACTAAAATCTCTAATAAATCTCCGATAGAAACCGGCATGTTTAAGGTGAGAGCGTATTTTTTTACATAAGTAGAAAGGGGAAGGTTTGCAATCAAATCCGCAGTGGCCATATTTACGTCTATCCCCTCACTTGAGATGATGTGACCTAAAACAATTCCCCTTTAAAGTATGAAATGACATTTTCCCCAAGTAAGGGTCAAACGCTTGTCTTGAAATCTTCTTAAGACATTTTCTGATGCATATTCCCATATGCATCATTTTTATTTAAGGTCAACTTCCAAGAAGAAAAGTGTCAAACAAGAGCGTGCATGGGAACTCTCATATTTTCTCTTATTATGTGAGTTCAAGGACTTTAGACACCATGAAGTAGTCAAGCAAGTGGCGAAAATCTGGATAAAACTCATATTCCTTCCGGAAGAATTGATGCCCGATTCATCCCTGCGGAAGGTAATTTTTTTTTTGTGCTCATTTTTTGGACTAGCTCAAGTGGACCCACAACTTGAGGGGCCACATGGTTTTGAAGCTTAAGATGTCAGCTTTAAAATAAGCCCAATTTTATTTAATTTGGACGTCATTTGATTGGGCAAAGTAGCACTCAAAGGGAAGTTGTCCTGCTCCAGTCCAGTTCTGATATAGGTGTAATGTTCGGACGATAACTTTTGATCTACTTATCCAAATTGAGCAAATGAGCCCATTATGGAAAATATATTTCCAGGGATTTCCAACAAGCCCATACTCACCTGATTTGGACTTGTGTGCTGAGAGTTATGCTCAGTTGAAGTGGAGGCTGCTGCAAGGATTAAATGATGGGCAAATGAAGAGACTTTGGTTACATGACATCATGTGGATGACATCATGCACGACTTGGAGTGTTCTAGATGGATGTCTTCAGCTGATTGGAAGCCTAGAATATTCTTTGTAACCTCCCCCACCCCTTTATGTTGAGTCTTTTCCATTTTCCAAGCCTTTTCAATTTTCTAGTTTTAATTGCTAGGAGTTTTTAAGTCTTTTGGTTATCTTTGTTTAGCCTATAATATGTGGGTTATGTAGTTGCATTTGAATTCAAAGTTGTAAGCTTTTCCAAGAGTAGTACAAACACCTTGAGAGTGATTCTCATTTGGGTCCCAAAAAAAAATCCCTAGTTCTATATCTTGAATTTTGGCAAGTTCAAGTGGTGTTCTAAATTCTCTTTTCTTTTCCAATTGGAGTGATTCCTTGGTGAAGACGAGAGGATTTGCCCAAGATCAAGCCCTTGAGTGGCTCCGCGAAGGATTATCTCAAGTGAAAGGTCTTGTTTATCCTTTGTTCTTTTTTTGTTATTATTTTCATTCCATCTCAAACAACCTTCCATTTTCTCTTTACTTCGGTTCAATTCTTATTTGGGTTTATTTGAGTTTGATTTGGTTCACTTACCACCCACATATACATCATTTTCCTAATTAGTCAAGCAATCGTCAAAAGAGTCTCCCTAAATGGAGAAAGCTTCCATGGAAATTTTTAGATATTGCTCAACTAAACAAGAAAATATGGGTATCATACACCATTGAAAGGTGGCTAAAGCATTACATAGACCAAATGACATCTTCCTAAAGGCATAAGCACTAAAAGGGTATGTATTCTCTTAGTCTTCAAGGGCATTGGGAATTTGACTTTAGCAGGAATACCCATCAAGGAAGTAATAAAAAGCTCACCTAGCTAACCTCTATAGCATTTGGTCTAAGAAGGGTAGAGGAAAGTGATCTTTTCTAGTAGCAGAGTTTAACTTCCAATAATCAATGCATATCCTCCACCGGATTAGATTCATATGGGAATAAGTTCATCCTTGTCGTTCTTAATCATGGTAATACCAGTTTTTTTTTAAGGAATGACTTAGATGAGACTTACTCTCTATCTGAGATGGGCTAAATAATGTTATAATCCAACCACTTAAGAATTTTCTTCCTCACCTCTTCTTGTAAAGTAGGGTTCAACCTTCTTTATCTATCACGATAAGGCTTACCCTAAAGCCTTTTTGTTTTCCCTAAGCAAGTGAAACACTTCAGTCTCTTAGTCTAGATCTAAGTGATAAGTAACCATCATAGGAAAAGACTCATCTGAACCCAAGAATGCATATTTAAGAGTATCGAGAAGAGGCTTCAATTAAAGAGATGAAGATGAAGGCACACTAGAGAGTGCTGTATGAGATGGAGATGGGGAAGAGGAGATGGGTGTAAGAATGGATGCATACAATAAGTTATCAGATTGATCATCAAATTCAAATGTGTCATATTTAGGCCCATATTTCATACAAAATGACTCAAACACATATGGCATCAACTCCTTCTCATGATCATAATTCACCTCTTCTAAAGAAAAGTCACATATCTAATTAAGGTTGGAGTGCTCTACATCATCAAATCCTATAAGTTGCTTTCATAGGTTAAACATATTCAATTCCACTGTCATATTCCCAAGCCAATTGGATATATGAACTCTCCCACCTTGATTAACATATCCTTAACTAGTCCTTTACGAAGCCTAGTAGAACGATCAGCTAATTAAAGGACCACTTTGGTAGGTTTAAGCTCCCCTAACCACATTCTCTCAAACACTGTGAAGGGTAAGACATTGACACTAGCACCAAGATCAAGTAAGGCCCTATATATATTATGATTTCCAATGGCAATTAAAACTGTGGGACATTCTGAGTCTTTATACTTGATGGTCGCTCGATTAGAAATGATTAAACTCGCATTAGAGGTGAAAAAGGATGTCTTTAGAACATTAATGACCCTCTTTATAGTTGCATAATTCTTTAAGAAATAAGGATATGGAGCATTTGTTGAATAGTATCAAGGAGAGGAATATTGATCTTAACTTGTAGAGAAGGTCTCCCTTATCTTGTCAATATGTGAATGGCCTTTTTCCCCTTTAATCAATTAGAAAATGAGGGAATAGGCAAGCCATAAGGGGAGAAGTAGGAGTGGCCTTAGGTGTAGAGTCAACGGTATCCTAACACTCATCCTCCTTGGGGTCTTCCATATCCTTAGAATGAGGGGGAATAGATAGAGAAGTAGACACATCATAAGACTCACATTCTTGAGAAGAAGAGAGCGAAGAAGATGGGAGAGGGAACACATCCACATCATGCTCATGTTGACTTTCTTACTCGACCGTAAAGAGATCACCACTTTCCTTACATCATTGGGGTCAACAAGAAGATGAAGGTCCCCCTCTCAAGTTCTCTTTTGGTTGACTATGAAAAGTCTCTCTTTCCCTATATGACATACCAAGTTGAGCAAATTGTTCACTCATAGTCTTCATTATCCTCTCATTGGATTCTTTTAGCTCTATCATCGTCCTCTCCATGTCATTCACTCTCTTGGTCACCTTATCAATTTCAGATTAAGCAACAACTCCCTTGAAATGGTGGCCTTTGATAAGAAGAGGAGATGTTTCCTTGGAAGCCACCATCTTAAACATTAGGCATTTAAGCATTTTCGCTAGTCCATGAAAAGTTGGGGTGTTTAGACCACCCCTGGTTATATGTAGGAGAATAAGGGTAAACTTTTAGCCTTTGAAATGTCACATTCACTTGCACTTCCTTATGGCTTGTGGCCAATTGTTCTGTAAACAATGGACAAGCACTTAGAGAATGGTCTGGAGCTTGGCATTGAGAGCACAGAACCACTTCAAGGATGGAGACAAGACTATCCCCTTTAACATGTTCTCAATGGTAGTTAAACATGTGTGAATGTACATGGTGCCCGTAATCGCATGCATCCCTCCCTTTTAACTATTAATTCGGGCACTAAGTTCTCATCCTTAGTGGTCTTTCATTGTAAAGTCTTTCCAACAAGTTCCTCTAAAAATTATCATGTCTCAGTCTCACTTTTATTTAAGAATACCATTTAACACATGGACTCAACCATGGTCAGGGTTGATTGGTCAAGCGTCTCATATATAAGTTAGCATTAACGCAACTGTTCTAAAATATGATGTGGACATTGAGCTAACAAGGTCTTGAAACTCTCAAAACATTTCTAAAAAGATTCCTTATCAAATTGTATAAAGTAGTTGATTTCATTTCTCAATTTAACCATTTTTCCATTCGAAAAATATTTCCTTAAAAACACCCTTACAATCATGTGAAAATAAAGTTTGTGGGGTGACTATGCATCCATTTCTTATCTGAGTCTTTCAAGGAAAACAGAATAGAACGCAACCCAACAATGTCTTAGGGAACATTTAGAAATTGTATCATTGAGCATACCTCCTCAAATTCACTTAGAAACAAGTAAGCGACATTGTCTCCAAAGAATTTAGGAAGCATGGTTATCTGTTGGGGGCTGAATACAAATTGAACATCCTTACTAAGTTTCAGGCTCGAAAGCAAGAAGGATGTGTGGACCTTGGGGGATAGAAAATTTACTTTATACTCCTTTGAAGAGAAGGTGGAGCTTGACCTTCTCCATCTGCCATTGTTCCCAAATCGAATGCTAGGGGTGAGGTTACATTGATGTGGGATTGTGATATTTGAACACGAACGAATCTCCCACAACTAGGCGACCTTGTCCAAGCACTCATTCACCATTTTTTAAAATTTTTTTTGGATCTTTCTCTTAATAACAACCAAACATAAACTATATACAACAATCAAGCTTAAATTAAGCTTAATTTTTTTAAAAATTTGTTAAATATAGAATTTTTTTAAAAATCCTTACAATCCATTGCCATAATCTCTATCAGTGACATAAAAACTTTGTTGAGTATAGATTTTGAGTGAGAAATAGGAATGTCGTCCACTTAGATGTTGGTGGATTAGCTCAAGCTTTGACTCGATTATGAGTAGGGTTTTTAGTTTGATCAACTAATCTAAAATTACTCTAGAATGCAATCCTAAATTAGCTACACTACTAAGGAAGACTCCAGTTCAGCACAGGTGAATGAACCTAAAATAACCTATCTATCATCAAGTAATTAACACATTAGCACATCAAAGGGTGATCAAAAGGGCACGACATAGCCCGTGGCTTGACATGACCAGCACAACTTCCCAAATTATCCTTAAAATATCACCCAAAAAGAAAATCTATCCTAAAAGTAACACTTAATTAATCTAATAAAAATCAATAAATAGGATGAGAGAAAAAATTACCCACGAACTCATTTCAACTTCTTGTTGGTTTTTGCTTGATCAATGTTCATTCTATCACCAATCAATTAGCACAAAGCAATAATCAACTCTAATTTATCTTCCACTGATGATAGTTAAAGCTTAAAATCCAAAATCCCTAATAGAACTAATGAAGAAAAGGATTGAGAAGGAAATTTTAAAAGAAATGATCATTAAGGTTTTGAAGAGTAGATTAAAGGTTCAAATCCTTTTGGATTGAGCCATTAATCTTCCCCCAATCCTTTGTTCATCAAAACTCATGATTTGGGGTCGGAATTGATTGAATAAAAATAGAAGATTGATGGGAATTTATGAGAGAGAAAGCGAAATTAGATCCTACTAAGAGGAGCATCAAGGTGATGCTAGAATTGAACCAAAAGATTGGCTTTCATTGGTGAAGATTAAGACTCTACGAAAGTACTCAAGAGATAGCAAAGTTGTTACTCAAAAGATAAACCCTAAAAATAATAACTAACCCCTTTTTATTAGCCCAATCACATTTAAATATGAGTAGTCCCGCATTTTTGGTACGATCGTACGATGAGGCACATTTTTATTGTGCCAAAACTCTGTATGCCTTCCCTATCCAAGCCTTCTACATTTTCTGGGAAACAAAGGTGACATGGGCATGCCTCGTGGCACACGGAGCCCATGCCACTTCAGTACCTCACTCTTCCATGTAGTTTTCATAACCTAGCATAGTCTGGACTACCTTGGCACATCTGGTTCCTTTTTATCACGTTCTCTTCTTCTAAGCTTCAAAGTGACAAATGACACTCAATTTCAGAGCTCCTTCATGTTCAACCTAAAAAATACAAAATGCTAATTAGTTACTACTAATCTAAGGGTTATTTATGAGTTAGATCAAGTGTTTAGGGTGTGAGAAATATATTGGTTAGAGATCAATCGTCCATTGAGGTAGGAAAAAGGGACCCTAAATGAACCTGGTTGCACATGGGTGTACATGCATTCATAATGCAGAGCATATGTACATTCATGTACACATTCTCTAAAAACATCATTGTTTATCATCAACAAAAAACAAGAGTTTCCAACAAAAGAAATTGTAGGTGGAGAACATAGGTCCAAGGTGGGATATTAGCTGTTAAGGACAACATAGGTCTTAGTGGGCAAAAAAAAGCTTCCTCATCCTCTCTAATCTCCTTGGAGGCTAGAGTGACTCTATGAAGTAGATGTCGTATGCTTCTTGGTCTCAGATGACTGACGTGATCCTTCAGTGGAAGTTACCATAGGGGCAGATGACATTATTAGTGCGTGTGCAGATGAAGTCCTCTTGAGAATCCTTACCTTAACATTGCTTGGATGCGAGAGGTTCAGGTGATATTACAAGTGTAGGTGCAGCTGAAGTCCTCTTGGGAAGCATTACCTTGACACTGAATTGCTTGGTTGTGGGAGAAGCAGTAGCTTGTCCTTGTGCTTGTTTGTTTTAGCTTACATGTGTTATATGAGATAATGGTGGAGGTAGAACAACTAGTGAAACGTGTAATTAGGGCTGAGCCAAAAATACCTAGACCCAAACCCAAACCCGGCCTGGACCCAGACCCAGACCCGGTTAGACCGGGCCCGGGACCTATTCCCAAAATTAGGACCCGATTACAACCGGCTCCGGGTCTGGGTCTTGAAAGTTAGGAACTGGAACCGGTCCCTGTACCCGGTTACCCAGTCCAAAATGCTGAAATTTTTTTTAAAAAAATTAAATATAAAATAAAATATGTTCACGCAGCCACGCCCCCAGCCAAACCCTAAACTCCTAAAGACTAAAGTGCCTCACTGCCTCTATAAGTCCAGATTCTCTCTCTCTTCCGCCGACCCCTCTCTCTCTTCACTCACACTCTCTCTCTCATTTACGCTCTCTCTCTCTCTCCACTCCCCAGCTCAGCCACCCCCCTCTCTCGGCGACCAGTCTCCTAGGCCTCGTCTCCTCGGCCACAGCGGCTTAAGGCTACGACGTTCGTTGTCAGCGTTCGGCCTCCTCTACCTCCAGAACTTCTGTTCCCCGGCACTAATCCTCGGCGACTGACATCATACACCAGTGAGTCTCGATCAAATAATATGCTTTGAATTAGGGTTCTGGTTTATTTTAAGAGATATATAATTATATATGCTAAACTGTTTAATCTAGTAGTAGGATGCGATTTTGGTGTTTAATTCAGATATTAGATATTAAATTAGATGTGATTTTGGGAGTGACATGCGCAGAACATATTCTTAAATCATCAATTCATTTCTTTAATTTTGCCCACCAGTTGTCTTCTTCAATCTTGCTCATTGATGTGAACATAGGTGCATTGACTATGAATAGTGATTTACTAATTTCCATTGTGCTATGTTGCCTTCGAAGACGGCCGAGGACAAATTCCTAACTTAAATGCAAGAATAGACTAGAGGAACTTTCTTAACCACGAAAAATAGAAACAATCAGACAAAGAGGTAGAGACAAGCAAATACGGCGCTTTCGTGCCATGATTCGATTTGCTATTTATTTTTCATGCAATTAATTCAGAGAATTAAGACATTAGAGCCTTGTGGGTTTTTGTTATATGGATGTTATGGTATGGAATTGTGGTATAGAATTGTGATATTGAATTCTTAAAGTACTTACTGTTTCTGCTCACATTTTGAAGAATATCAGTATGGAAGATCATATTAATTTGGAAGAGCATAGTAACGTTAGTTCTGGTTCAGCTTGCCATACTAAACCTAGCAAGGAGCAAGTAAAGCCTAGTGGTAAGAGGAAATCAATTTATTGGGATCATTTCTTTGATATCGTTAATCCAGTGACCAAGAAAATTGAGAAAGTGAAATGCAAGTATTGTAGCAAGGTATTGTCTGCCAACCCTAATAATGGGACTTCTACTTTGAGAAAGCATCTTCAATCATGTTCTAAACATCCTTGCAATGTGGATAAAAAACAAAAGAAGATTTCTTTGTTTAGAGACCCACAAACTAATAGTGTTACTATGTCCAATTGGGCCATTGATGTAGAGTTTACTAGGCTTGCTTTAGCAAAAATGGTTATTATTGATGAGCATTCATTTTTCGTAGTTGAAAAGGAAAGCTTTAAGGGCCTTTTGAGTGTTGCTTGTCCTTTATTAGTCATGTCCCATCTCGCTTCACTATTGCCAAAGATTGTAAGAAGCTTTATCTTGGTGAGAAAGATGCCTTGAAAATTACTTTGAAAGGTTTGAAATCTAGAATTGCTCTCACAACTGATTGTTAGACATTTGTGCAAAATTTGAATTATCTTTGCTTGACTGCACAGTTCATAGATGATGAATGGAACTTGCATAAGAGAATTTTAAATTTTAAGTTGATGGATAGTCATAAAGGGAAAGAAATTGGAAAAGTTGTGGAGAGTTGTGTTATTAATTGAGGTATTGAAGATAAACTGCCTTATTTGACTGTTGATAATGCAAGTTCCAATAATGTGGCTGCTAGTTACTTGAAAGACAATCTTAGTGATAAGCTTGTTTTGGATGGTGATTTTTTCCATATGAGATGTGTTGTCCATGTTTTGAATTTGGCTGTGAGAGATGGTTTGTCAAGGGTTAAGGATTCCATTCATAACATTCGTTGTGCTATTAGATATATAAGGAGTTCTCCTGCAAGATCTACATCATTTGATACTTGTGCCAAAGTTGTTAAGGTTCGTTGTAGAGGCTCTTTGTGTTTGGATGTGTGTACAAGATGGAATTCTACTTTCCTCATGTTGAATATGGCTTTGAAGTTTGAAAAGGCCTTTGAAAGATTTAAGAATGATGATTGTAATTTTGAGAATGAGCTTAAGGAAAATGTGCCTATGAAGAATGATTGAGAAAATACAAAAGTCTCGGCGAAGTTTTTAGAGCAATTTTATAAAGCCACAAAGAGGATGTCTGGCACTTTGTCTATCACTACTAATGTGCATTTTTATGACTTATTGAGCATGCTTACTAACTTGTTGGAATGGGAGAAAGATCCGTCTCCTAATCTTCGAGATATGGCATTCCAAATGTATAAGAAATTTGATGATTATTATGGAGATTGGGCAAAAACTAATCTTATGGTGTTGATTGCGGTTGTTTTTGATCCATGCTATAAGTTGAAGTTTGTAAGATTCTCTTTTAGAAAGCTTTATCACAATAACTTTGGTAAGGCAAATAGAGTTTATGATCATCTCTATAATATGCTTAAGCGATTATATGGTTCATACTCTTCTTGTGTGAATGTTGATAAGGATGATCATAATGATTCTTCTTCCCCGATTCATGTTGATCATTCAAAGATGTCCTTAAACAATGATACTCTTAAGGAGTTGTACTCTTAGTGGCATGAGGGTAGTGAAGATGATGCGGAGGTTGTTGAGAAAACTGAGTTACATGTGTATTTAGATGCTCCTCGCGAAAAGATAGATGGCACTTTTGACATCTTAAAGTGGTGGAAGAAACATAGTGACACTTATAAGGTGTTAGCTGAAATGGCAAGGGATATTCTAGCTGTGCCTGTTTCTACCGTGTCAAAGTCTGCATTTGGTACATCAAGTCGGGTGCTTGATCAGTTTCGTAGTAGCTTGGGACGCAAAACAGTGGAGACCTTGATTTATGCTCAAGATTGGTTGCGGGCAACCACCATTTACATTGATGTTGAGCAACTTATGGACAATATGGAGAAATATGAAGCAGGTAATTATATACATAGCTTACATTTATTATTGTATTTCATAGTTATTGTTAAATGTTGAACTTTGGTTTCTAACTTGTTTTTCTTTAATTTAATATTAAGATTTAGGTGAGGGAGAGATCGCCCAAATTGATCTTTGGTTTTTTTGGTCTTTGGTTTTGCCTTTTGGTCTTCTTAATTCTAACATAAAGTTTCTGTTTGAAGGTCCAAAAACTTGCATAAAGATGATTGGAGCCTGATGTAGATCGGTCCAGAGTCCTCAATTAGCCCTAATCAATGTTTTTTGAGTTCATGCACAAACCAACTTGTGCATCTATTTTCCCAAACTTCCAGGAGGTTTAGAGCCTTTACTTATGGTTAAGATGCTAATTGTCATCTTTAACCTTCAAACCATGCCAAAAGAGTCATGTCAAAACCAAGATAGCATGGGAATTTTCAAGTCCTAAACTAAATACTTTTCAATTTGGGCCATTTTGAACCATTTCCAGTTTTGAAGTTGATTCATCAACTTAAACTTGATTTAACTTTGATTTCTTTGCTGATAAATTTTATTAAAATTCTAATAAACTTAATTATGCAATTAAATTAGTTTCAAATTAAGTATTTTTGTCTAATCTTTTAAAGGATTCAAAGGAGCTAGTTGTCGGATTAATTTCAGGAGCATACCCAGCTTTGTAAGCTTAATTGCTTAGGCCACTTTGAGGTCTAAGTCAATTAATTTGCCATGGGTTCAAATTCTAAGAAGTTATCTTTCCAAAAAAATAAGTTTCAGCTTATTTGGACTTCGTTTGATAATTCAACTTAGCTCTTAAAATCAAACCGTCCAGGCTGCAGTTTTAAGGCAGTTTTTACTCGGTATTGTTTTTATTATTTCATAGCCCAAACGACATCCAAATCATGTAATTCTTTCTTTTTAATTCCGTTAGGATGTCTAGTTTATTTCTTATGGTAAGCACAAAGGGAGAAGAGTACGTTGAAGGGGTCAATTCAGTCAATTTATCGAAGATGCCCAGCAGGCATCAATATTTGCATGGTTTAAAAGATCATGGTGATTAAGGCACTTAATGACGTCCAAATCAAGATTTTCAAAAAGAGGGGAGTTTCTAGACATCTTGAGTTTTCCCCCTGAAGGAAACCCCAGCTTAGTCATCAAAATACAGTGGCCTAATAGCATTGAAGATCAGCCTGCATGTGCCACCTAGGCAGCCAGTTGCTTAGCCTAGGAGTTTTCCCTCTTAGGTGGGTTTTCTCCTTCAAGGTGTGTGTGTGTGCTTGGCTGGAAGCTTAAGCTTAGTCACTAGGTGACTCATAAAGGCAGAAAGTGCCATGTGGAAGGGGAAGATTCACCCATTTTGCAAGCATTCATTCATCCACTTCAGCACGAGGTGTCACGCATGCATTCCTCTCCTACTTTTGAGATGGCAGCCATGTGTTCTTTCCTTCCAAGGGAGGAAACATGACTCATGCAGCCTAGAATCATCAAGGACTAGCTTAAGTTCATTAGTTTTAAGCCACTGTATTCGTTTGTGCTTATTTTAGTTTAGTTATGTACTAAACAGTATGTTTTGCTAGTTAACTATACTTAATGACTTTCCTAAGCATTAAGTAATCTATTAAGGATTACCTAATGACTAAGGAAGGGAATGGACGAGCCTTATAAGTAGTGTAAACGTCCCTTTTGTACTCAAATGTTGAGAAATTGAAATCAGAAGTTGAGTTGTAAACTCCTCTGTGTGTTATTTTAAATTCTCTACTTGCTTATCTCTAATTTGGCCAATTAGAGTGGTGATCAAGTGAGTCTTAATCCTTGATTAGGTGGTGATATCTGTATCCTAATTAAGCTTAAGGGCCCTAAACTCAAGCTTGGTGGTGATATATGTATCCAAGTTAGAGTTTAGCTTTCAGCTAGATTAATCTTTAGTGGTGTTTCTATATCTAAAGATTGATTTAGTTCTCTATCCCTTTTCTCTTTTTCCTACTTAGAATCATTTGATTCTAAGTACAAAATCCCTTGTGTCTCTTTAAGGATTTAACCCTTGAGAGGTACATCAATTTTTGTATCAGAGCGTGAGCGTGGTACATCAATTTTGGTATCAGAGCAAGTTCAGATCCTTGCCTGAGCCCCACGCCCCAAACTCAATCCAAACACATTCCTCAAATTCAACCCCAAACACAACGCTTATTCACCTACTTTCACCATGAGTTCTAAGAAAGCAATATTCTGAAGAAAGCTCCTCAAACTACAGGATAAACTTGAAGCATTTGATCTTAGAATAAAAGAAATAAACCTCAAAATATTACAATATAAATTTGATCTACTCTCCTTCTGGTTTGAAATGAGGAAGGAAGCCAAATAGCCCTCGGTTTCACCGGAAGTAGACCAAAGTCACGAAGGTAATAAGGTTGACAACACAAGAGAGGAAGAAAAGGAAGCCTGTGCGGAAGGCGTTCAAGAAGAAGAAGACATGGAGGTTAACTTAGACCTACCTCCAAAATTTGATGAATATAAAGATGACAAAGGTGCTTGTGAGGTTGTGAAAGAGGATGCAATTGAGCAAGAAAAGGAGAAGGAAGTGGCGGAGAGTTTAAAAGAAATTGAGGTGAAAACAGATCAAGATGAAATGCTCCACCCACAAAAAAACCATGAGCATTTAAGCCTTTTCCTCACTTCTAGTGAACTACTACCTGAGGTGTCTAATTTTGAAATTAGAGCCTTTAAGGAATGGGTTCAAGATAAGTCTGAAAGATCCCCTGCAAACCAGATTCAAATCAGTAAGGGGAATGAATGGGAAAGAGCCCACAAGGCCAAGAAAGACTTGTTCAAATGGTTGGTGTTATTTCAACCAGATCATATGGTGAAAATTTTTGAGGACAAATTTTTTCTAACAAGGGGAGGATGATGTAGATCGGTCCATGGTCCTCAATTAGCCCTAATCAATGTTTTTTGAGTTCATGCACAAACCGACTTGTGCATTTGTTTTCCCAAACCTCCAGGAGGTTTAGAGCCTTTTCTTATGGTTAAGATGTTAATTGACATCTTTAACCTTCAAACCATGCCAAAAGAGTCATGTCAAAACTAAGATAGCATGGGAATTTTCAAGTCCTAAACTAAATACTTTTCAGTTTAGGCCATTTTAAACCATTTTCATTTTTGAAGTTGATTTATCAACTTAAACTAAATTTAACTTTCATTTCTTTGCTAAAAGAGTTTATTAACATTCTAATAAACTTAATTATGCAATTAAATAAGTTTTAAATTAAGTATTTTTGTCTAATGTTTTAAAGGATTCAACGGAGCTAGTTATCGGATTAATTCCAGCAGCATACCCAGTTTTGTAAGCTTAATTGCTTAGGCTTCTTTGAGGTCTAAGTCAATTAATTTGCCATGGGTTCAAAGTCCAAGAAGTTATCTTTCCAGAAAAATAAGTTTCAGCTCGTTTGGACTTCGTTTGATAATTCAACTTAGCTCTTAAACTCAAACTGTCCAGGCTACAGTTTTGAGATAGTTTTTACTTGGTATTGTTTTTATTATTTCGTAGTCCAAACGGCATCCAAATCATGTAATTATTCTTTTGTTAATTCTGTTAGGATGTCTAATTTATTTCTTATGTTAAGCACAAAGGAAGAAGAGCACATTAAAGGGGTCAATTCAGTCCATTTGTCGAAGCTGCCCAGCAGGCATCAGGATTTGCACGATTTAAAAGATCATGGTGAGTAAGGCACTTAATGACGTCCAAATCAAGATTTTCGAAAAGGGGGGATTTTTAGACATCTTGAGGTTTTCCTCGTAATGGAAACCCTAGATTAGTCATCAAAATGCAGTGGCCCAATAGCACTGAAGTTCAGCCTGCATGCGCCACCTAGGCAGCCAATTGCTTAGCCTAGGAGTTTTCCCTCTTAGGTGGGTTTTCTCCTTCAAGGTGCGTGTGTGCTTGGCTGGAAGCTTGACTCATGAAGGTAGAAAGTGCCACGTGGAAGAGGAAGATTCACCCATTTTACAAGCATTCATTCATCCACTTCGGCACGAGGTGTCACGCATGCATTCCTCTCCTACTTTTGAGATGGCAGCCATGTGTTCTTTCCTTCCAAGGGAGAAAACATGACTCATGCAGCCTAAAATCATCAAGGACTAGCTTAAGTTAATTAGTTTTAAGCCATTGTATTCGTTTGTGCTTATTTTAGTTCAGTTATGTACTAAACCGTATGTTTTGCTAGTTAACTGTACTTAGTGACTTTCCTAAGCATTAAGTAATCTATTAAGGATTACCTAATGACTAAGGATGGGAATGGATGTGCCTTATAAGTAGTGTAAACATCCCTTTTGTACTCAAATGTTGAGAAATTGAAATCAGAAGTTGAGTTATAAACTCCTTTGTGTGTTACTTTAAATTCTCTACTTGCTTATCTCTAATTCGGCCAATTAGAGTGGTGATCAAGTAAGTCTTAAGCCTTGATTAGGTTGTAATATCTGTATCCTAATTAAGCTTAAGAGCCCTAAGCTCAAGCTTGATGGTGATATCTGTATCCAAGTAAGAGTTTAGTTTTCAGCTAGATTGGTCTTTAGTGGTGTTTCTGTATCTAAAGATGGATTTACTTCTCTATCCTTTTTCTCTTTTTCCCACTTAGAATCATTTGATTCTAAGTACAAAATCCCTTGCGTCTTTTTAAGGATTTAACCCTTGAGAGGTACATCAATTTTGGTATCAGAGCGTGAGCGTGGTACATCAGAGCCCATGGATTGTCAAGTTATGGGCATTTGCTTGGTTGGAAGCAAATCTATGATTTAAGATCATATTTTTAGTTACGGTTATGGCTTTTGTAAACTTAATATTTGTAATTTTTTTGAAACTTTGTTTGTATGATGTTCTTCTCTTTATTCCTCCCATCCCCAAAATTCGCCAACTTGGTTGGTTATATTTTAAACTTTAGATTGTGGCCTTGTGGGCTTATTGCTCATTTTAATCGAATGAATGAATGTGCTAATAATGGTTTGCTTTTTTGACCCAAAAAAAACTGATTAAAAATGAAATTAAAAATGCCCAAAATAGATACCGGGTACCCTGTTGTGGAACCAGTCCCAACCGGTTCTGGGACCGGGTCCATAAATCCTAAAACCGGTCCAACCGGGACCGGGACTAGTTCTCAAATTTCTGGACCAGGTCCAACCGAGACCGGTACCGGTTTCGCAAAAATTGACTAGATACCCAGTCGTGCTCAGCCCTACGTGTAATGATAGGGACTCTTGCGATATGTATGGTGTGGTTGAATCTTTGAAGTGGATGATTGCTAAGTAACTGATATGGTAGTTGGCATTTTTATTGAGGTGGAGGGGATAACTCTTGATTTTCCTTCTCTGACCTATATTACAGAAGAAAAATAAACTTCATTACTAATGGGCATGCTTTGGATAAATTAAATTTTAAAAAAAAAGCATAGTCACCTTTAGTTTTGCCCCGTCTCTCCCAAGTAGTTGAGTTGTATGCTTTACAACATTCCTTTGAACTGGTGAGCGGTAGGCCTTGCGATGTCATTTTCTGCTGGTTGAATGATAGGCCTTATAACGTGATAGTGGACTTGTTGAGTTGCTTGCTCAGTGGCAGTAGTTGCAGCAATAGGGGTTGTACCTTATAATAACATGCTTCTTTTTAGCACATATACATTTATAAATATTTGAAGACTAAGAAGCTTTGTCAATACCTTTTGAGAGTGTAATAGTCCGACCCTAAAATATGTTTATTAATTTCATTTTATTAATCCATGTGATTAATTTCATTTCATTTACATCATTTCTTTTATTATCCCAATTGGACATTTAACTGGACATTTCTAAATGGGCCCTCACTTTGCAATTCGAGGTTTTGTTCTAATTAAATTTTGGAAATCGATTTAGGCCTTGATATTTATGAATTGAATGATTTAATTCTTTTTCATGGCACCACATTTAAGCTCGAGCTTTGGAAAAAAAAAATTCGCAAGCGCACTCGGTTTCAGTTCTTTTTCTAAACCCGAGCCTGTTTAAGGCCGATTTCGACCCAACAAGACTTGACCCTCATTTGTTTAGCTAAACTCTCTTAATTAAGCCTTAATTAAGCTTTGCAAAAGTGGCTTTTCTACTTTCATTTTCAGCCAAGTAAAAGCCAAGTATAAATTTGTAAAATTTTCACTTAGCACCAAGTAATTTCAAGGCACTTTCTCTCTCCTATTTCTCTCCTCCTTCTCTCTAAGTCACGGCCAGCTGCAGCAGCAGCCCTCCCAACCACTTTTCAACCACTTTTCAACCACCAAACATCCACCACTTACCACCCCCAACCACCCCTCTCACTCCCACTAGCATCAAGGATCATTCTTACCTCTTTTTCAAGCACAAAGTGAGTAATTCCTTCACCTCTTATGATGATTTTGTTGTTGGTTCTTGATCTTGTTGGGTTTTTCTTCTTGTTTTGGTTATTTTGATGATGGATCATATTGTTTTTATTGAATTAAGAATCATCTTGGTGATGGATCATGAATTGGATGATGCTAGGGTTAGGGTTTCACCTTAGTCATGCAAGCTTCATGTTCAAGTGTTGGTTATTGGTTGTTTTATCTTTGTTTTTGCTTATCTTTTAATATATTGAAGTTTATTATGGTGTTTATGGTGTTTTGAAAAGATGAGAGTGGGTTCAAGTTGACCCAAAGTTAGGGTTTTAGCCATGAATGCATGGTTTGGACCAAACTTGTGTTAAACTTGAGGTATGTGTATATGTGCCTAGAAAATGAGCTTTGTTGGATATAAATATGAAGTGAAAATGAGTGTGGTGTTTTTGTATGATGTTGGGATGTACCAAAGTGTGTTTACATGCTCTTAAGAAGGAGTTTAAGTTGAGAATTGGTGTGAAAAGTGAGAGAACCTACTCAATCAGTGAGGCTGGAATTCCCAGAATAGTAGGACAGGCTTTGAAATAAAACTGGTAATGATCAGTCCAGCCAAAAATTATAATTTTTGGTGGGTAGATAGGTCAGTGTGTTAGCTTTAAAATGGCTCTTGAATCGCATTAATCTGAGGTCTGTGGAGAAAGTTATGGTTATTTTACCGAACCTGTGCAGGGTGGGCTTAAAACTGACATGTTGATGTTCTAGCCCCATTTTAGGAACCCTATCATGGGAATCATATTTCGTGTTCTCAATGAAAGTTTTAGAGGCCTTCCTAAGCTATTTATATTGGGGTCTTACGTCTCATTTTGAGGTGGAGAGTATAAGTTGTGGATTATTCTTTCCGCACCCTCTTTTCAAGCCCTTATGCTCTAAACTTGCTACCGTGCCTTAAATCACATTTCTATGGTTTATATCGTCATCATTTTGGTTTAATCTATGAACTGGTGTGTAAAAGTTCTTCATAAGCTAGTTTTATTTATAGTTATCCATTATAAGAACAAGATCGTTTCTCACCTCATGTTCCCATAATGAACTTTTGAACAGAATCAAGGCCTAAGCTTTCATTTTCTTCACTTTAGTGCATCTTATTCCTCTGTGAACTAGCATTTAAAACTTCCAGGTACGTTCATTGCCTGTATCTTTAGTAATCAATACGTATTTATCGAAATCATAATATTTTGGTAAGTACATGAATGAATCATTTTAATCAGTGCTTTATCACATAATTAGTGACCCCGTCAGTTATCAGTTACAGGGCATTGCTCTCCAGTTATCCGCGCGGCTTCAGGCCAGGTCCCTCGGTCGGCTTGGCAGGTGTACACCTATTCACAGATCGTAACAGTTACTAAGGGGTGCACTAACAGATAATAATTGACAATGCAGTTTTATATGCATCTCATTCCCTGTTTTCAATTAAAATGAATTGCAAGCGGGCCCAAATAACTCTTCAGTGAATTTTTATCAGTACAGGGATGCATGTATTGAGCTTTGGCTCACAGTTCGAAATATTTTTATGTTTTATTTTAGGAAAATATTCAGTGAAAAGCCCTCAGGCGGGCAGGGAGGCCGAATGTGATAAATGAGACGGGACCTTCCATATGATTGGCGGTGTGGGAGAGCTAAGATGCTATCTTAGCATATTGTGATGTATTTTGGAGTTTCAACTATATATTCGAACTGAATTATGTATTTTGGTGCCACAACTGTATTTTTTTGGACCAAGTTATGTATCTGGTGTAACCCTTAGGATGTAGATCCATTTCTGTATATAACTAAATGGTTTGAGTGATTATGATGGTGAATGCCCCTTTATAGGGTAACCTTTGGTTTATGGAAAGTTCTCATATATAACAGAAGTCTTGTCCTTTGTGGACGGTGGTAACGCCCCATTCATTGAGGTATTATATCTTATTGATAACCTTAAGCAGGTAAATGCAAGTAGGTGAATGCAGGCAATGAATCATGTATATTTGGGGCGTTACAAAATTGGTATCAGAGCCAGGTTGAGATTTTCTTGAGGAAAGTAGAGTTAGAAACTATAGGGTGAGAGTGGTTGTCGTGAGGGGCTATCGTATACTACTAGAGTGATATTAGGAGTGTAGTAACGTTATTAGGAGAATGCAAGTTGCTTCCATTTGCATGTTCTTTATTTATGGTTATGTCTGCCTCTCACATATGTGTTTTCTTTGTTAGATGGATCCTTATGGCGTTACCATGTTGCCGGGTGGATCTATGATTGCTCACATTGCGCTGCTACATATGAGTATAGAGGCACATGCACAGGATCCTCACTCTGAATTCCACAGTATTACGGCCCGTGCACAGAGGCTGCTTTGGTCCTTACCCCTGGTTGGCCCGTGGGTGGAGTTCAGGCATCGTTATCACGACTTTATGATGACAGGGAACCTACGCTTGGACGGGCCTAGGTTTCAGGCCTAGGGGGCTTGGATGACTCTTACTACGGAGCTGTTGTTGAGAGAGGAGTTTGAATTGAGGGAAATTACTATGGAAACTCTTCAGCACATCTTTCCCCTATATCAGGTCCATCCCCCACCTGTAGCCTCAGCACCAGTACAGGGGCCACCCATCCCGCCCGCACCAAACACCCCACTGATGCCTGATAGCCCTGGAGAGGCTTACGTGGTGATAGACATCCCCGACACCCCAGACTTAGTGGTGATTAGTTCTAGTTCTGGGGATGATGACCACAGGGAGAGGAGGAGGATCCAGAGGAGGATGATCACGAGGAGGATCAAGACAGTGATGAGATGGGGATAGAGCAGCAAGGGGAACAAGAGGCAGATGAGTTGATGGTAGACTTAGAGGAGGAGCATGAGCCACAAGTTCAACAGGAGGTCGATAATGCCGAGTCAGAGGCATCTATGAGCAGCTTTGATTCAGGTGAAGAACCTGATGATGAGTCTGACCCAGATTACGATCCATCTAGGAATCATTAGGTGGTTCTAGGGGCTGGTGTAGTGGCTTTCATTTTGAGCCCTGTATGTAGATATGGTTTGGTTGGATTGGATAATTATATTTTATCGGGCATCTGACATTGTATATAGTTAGTCCAATCCTCTCCAACCGCAATGACATGGTCTGTGCCTCTTTTTGGTTATGTGACGGACCTAGTGCCTAGGGGCTATTTAGTCTTTAGTGATAGGGTAGGAGTCAGAGTTAGTCTTGCTTACTCAGCCAGGTGTAATATGCTTTTGTTGCTCATGTATATAAATCAGCAACTACGTATGTAAGTAAGCAGTTTTGAAATGAAATGATGATGCTTTGAGTTATGAAATAATCTTCGAGCCATCTCCTATGTATTTATTGGGCATGTTTATCTTATATGTCTGGAGGTTCCAGTGTTTGAATTGCTTCATTTAATGTATGATCAGAATGTCCCAGTCAGTGCACAACAACATGGAGGTTCATGTAGAGGATAATATGGAATAAGGCCAGGGATCGGGTGATCAAGCCTCTTGCCAGGAGCCACAACATGGTGACACGCCACCATTGCCCTCTGAATTAGCTAGCAACTTAGGCAACCCGAGTTATTGGCCAACCTTAGTTGCTGAATTGATGAAGCGGATTCCCCAGGTACCAGCTGAAACCCCTCCTAAAGAAGATAAATTGGTAGATAGGGTAGCACGGTGCAACCCTAAAGTTTATGATGGATCTTATGATCCAGTAGTACTGGAGGAATGGATAAGGGGAATGGAGAAAATTTTTGCAGTAGTTGAGGTACCAGAGGAAAAGAAAATGAATATTGGGACGTATTATTTGTCAGGTGAAGCTGACATTCGGTGGAATACTGTGAAGGATAAGCTCGTAGGGCCTGAATTCATCTAGAATAAATTCTTAGCAAAATTGAGGGCGAAATTTTACCCAGCTGTGGTGCAAAGGCAAAAGGAGAAAGAATTTATGGAGTTAAAAATGAGCGGTAGCTTGTCAGTGATGCAGTATGCTAGTAAGTTCACTGAACTATCTAGGTTTGTCCCTGAATTTGTGTCATCTAAAAGATTAAAGATGAGAAGGTTTGAGGAAGGTTTGGCTTTCTACATCCGGAATCAGTTAGCTGGGCAACCAATTTTGACTTATCAAGAACTATATGAGCGAGCAGCTGAAGTGGAACGAGTGAAGACGGAGTTGAGAGCTTTGAATCCAATCAACCACAAGAGAAAGGGGTTTGAGCGGGGGACTCCGAGTGAAAGTGTGAATCAGAACCGGAAGAAACCTACTCCTGTTTCCTCTAAGAGCCATCCTGTGGGCTCGACAGCACCCTGTGCGAAGTGTGGAAGAACAAATCACACCACTCCTGAATGCTGAGTTGGCACCAACAAATGCATGTGGTGTGGAAGTCCTGAACACCTCATCGTTGCATGCCCCCGACGACTGAAAGCTGTAGACAAGGGCGTAGCAAAACCCTTGGCTCTGCCCCGCCAGGGACCCCCACCTGCAAGGCCTGCAGTTGCAGGAAGGGCATTTATGATGAACAAAAAGGAAGCTGCTATCTCTAGTGCGGTAGTCACTGGAACTCTCTTTTTAAATTCAAAGCCATTTTGTGTATTATTTGATTCGGACGCCACTCATTCTTTTATATCTACCCGGTCTGCTATACAATTGAGCCTGGAGAACAGGAGGATAGAAACCAATTATAGAATTAAGCTACCCAATAATTCTGTGATTGAGTGGCCCCTCTCTTATGAACTTGTCCCCATCATCATTGGTGAAACTACTTTCCCTATGGATTTGATTCAATTTGACTTGTCTGATTTTGATATCATCTTGGGGATGAATTGGTTGCACACATATGGAGCCCAAATTGACTGTGAAGATCTTAAGGTTATCTTGAAAGATGAAAACGGGAGAAAAGTGTGTTTTTATGGACAAAGAGAGGCAAAATCTTGTTCTTTGATTTTCGCTATGAAAGCAAGTAAACTATTATGTCAGGGGTATATTGGATATTGGCGTTATGCTATTGACACCCAAACAAAAGTAGAGGAGGAAGCAAATATACCTGTAGTTTGTGAATTTGAAATTGTTTTCCCTGGGGAGTTACCAGGACTACCCCCGCAAAAGGAAATTGATTTTGGAATTGAATTACTTCCTGGAGCTCAGCCTGTTTCTCAAGCCCCATATCGTATGGCCCTAACTGAGCTTAAGGAACTAAAGATTCAGCTAGATGAGTTGTTACAGAAGGGCTTTATTAGGCCAAGTGTGTCACCATGGGGCGCCCCAGTATTGTTTGTCAAGAAGGATGGAACCTTAAGGCTATGTATCGACTACAGGGAGTTGAACAAGATTACTATCAAAAACAAATACCCTCTGCCGCGAATGGATGACTTCTTTGATCAACTACAAGGAGCAGGAGTATTCTCTAAGATTGATTTGAGGTCGGGGTACCATCAACTTAGGATTAAGCCTGAGGACATTCCTAAGACAGCGTTTAGGACCAGATATGGTCACTATGAGTTCACAGTGATACCTTTTGGTCTCACTAATGCTCCTGCAGCCTTCATGGACCTTATGAACAGGGTTTTTAGACCTTATTTAGATAAGTTTGTAGTGGTGTTCATAGATGATATCCTTATCTATTCTAGGGACAAGGAGGAACATGCTGATCAATTGCGGATAGTATTGGAAACTTTGAGGGAACATCAACTCTATGGCAAATTAAAGAAATGTGAATTTTAGTTGGAGAAAGTGGTATTTTTAGGACATGTGGTTACAAAAGAAGGAATCCAAGTCGACCCCCAGAAGGTAAAAGCAATGACAGAATAGCCAAGGCCTACCAATGTCACGGAGATTAGAAGCTTTCTGGGTTTAGCAGGCTACTATCGAAGATTCATTAAAGACTTTTCGAAAATAGCTTCACCACTGACCAATCTACTGAAAAAGGTGAATAAGTTCGAGTGGACTGAAAGATGTGAGAAAGCTTTCCAAGAACTAAGGCAGCGACTAACTACCGCCCCAATTCTAACGTTACCAATGGAAGGGAAGGAGTATGCAGTTTATAGTGACGCATCGAAGAACGGTCTAGGGTGCGTACTGATGCAGGAGAACAAAGTAGTAGTTTATGCCTCTTGACAACTCAAGCCATATGAGAAAAACTACCCTACCCATGACCTGGAGTTAGCAGCCGTGGTCTTTGCATTGAAAATTTGGAGACATTATCTATATGGGGTATTGTGCAAGATCTATACTGATCATCAAAGTCTAAAGTATATCTTCACCCAGAAGGAGCTCAATTTGAGACAACGGCATTGGCTTGAGTTGCTTAAAGGCTATGATTTGCAGATTCAATATCATCCTGGTAAAGCAAATGTGGTGGCGGATGCCCTGAGTAGGAAGGCGCAACATAGCTCGAACACTGTGGTGATTACTCAATTGAATCTCTTAAGAGAACTTGAGGACTTTGGGATTCAATTGGTATCCCACGGGCAAACGAAGGCTCAATTATCAGCACTTACTGTACAGTCTTCCTTAGTGGAAGAAATTCGACTGAACCAGGAAAGTGATCCCGAACTCCAAAGAATAAAGCAAAATTTAGAGAAAGGGAAGTCTCCGGGATTTGTAGTACACGAGGATGGGACTTTGCGGTTCCAGAATCGCCTATGTGTGCCCAAAAATGGGGAATTAAGAAAGCAGATCCTGGAAGAGGCTCACAATACTCGTTATTCAGTGCATCCAGGAGGCACCAAGATGTACAGAGATCTGAGACAATATTTTTGGTGGAATAATATGAAGAAGGACGTTGCAGAATATGTGGATAAGTGTCTAATTTGTCAGAAAGTTAAAGCCGAGCATCAACGTCCTGTGAGTGACCCTTAGAAATTCCCACTTGGAAGTGGGATTCGATCTCAATGGACTTTGTTATGGGTTTACCCCTTTCTGCCTCGAAAAAGAATGCTATCTGGGTCATAGTTGATCGATTCACGAAGTCGGCTCATTTCCTGCCAATTAAGGATACTTGGGGAGTTGAAAGACTAGCCCAACTGTATGTTAAGGAGATAGTCCGTCTGCACGGGATTCCTTTAGACATAGTCTCAGATAAGGATCAAAGATTCCAAGCACGTTTCTGGAAAGCACTTCAAAAGGCCTTTGGGACCAAACTAAACTTCAGTAGCTCCTATCATCCAGAAACAGATGGACAAACTGAAAGAGTGAATCAAATTGTGGAGGACATGCTGAGAGCTTGTGTGTTGGAGTTTCAAGGGAAATGGGAAGACGATTTACCTTTGGTGGAATTCTCTTATAACAACAGCTATCAGTCCACCATCAAAATGGCCCCATTTGAGGCTTTATACGGGAGAAAATATAGAACCCCGTTGTGCTGGAGTGATTTGGACGAGGCACTGATTATAGGTCCTGAAATGATTCAAGAGACCACTGAGACAATAAGAAAGATTCAGGAGCATATCAGGGTTGCCCAAAGTCGACAGAAAAGTTATGCAGATAAAAGAATGAGGCCTTTAGAGTTCCAAGTAGGCGATAAAGTTTTTCTGAAAGTTTCATCAACTAGAGGTGTCAAGAGGTTCGGAGTACAGGGCAAATTGAGTCTAAGGTATATTGGACCTTATGAAATCATTGAAAGGTTGAATCCCGTCGCTTATCGTCTAGAGTTGCCTATTGAACTTGAGCACGTGCATAACGTGTTTCATATCTCTCAGCTTCGAAAATACATTCCAGATCCAGACCATACCATTGTATCTGAACCTATCGAAATTACTGAAGATCTAGTATATGAGGAGCGTCCTGTCCAAATACTAGATGCAGGATCAAGCAGCTGCGCAACAAACAGATACCATTGGTCAAAGTACTCTGGACAAACCATACCTCCCAAGAAGCTAGTTGGGAGACCGATGAGGCAATAAAAGCCAAATACCCACATTTATTCGAGGTAATCCTGCATGATAAGGTGAAGTTCATCAGTTTCGAGGACGAAACTTTTTAAGGGGGGAAGACTGTAATAGTCCGACCCTAAAATATGTTTATTAATTTCATTTTATTAATCATGTGATTAATTTCATTTCATTTACATCATTTCTTTTATTATCCCAATTGGATATTTAATTGGACATTTCTAAATGGGCCCTCACTTTGCAATTCGGGGTTTTGTTCTAGTTAAATTTTAGAGATCGATTTAGGCCTTGATATTTATGAATTTAACAATTTAATTCTTTTTCATGGCACCACAACCATTTAATCTCGAGTTTTGGGGGGGAAAAAAATTCGCAAGCGCACTCGGTTTCAGTTCTTTTTCTAAACCCGAGCCCGTTTAAGGCCGATTTCGACCCAACAAGACTTGACCCTCATTTGTTTAGCTAAACTCTCTTAATTAAGCCTTAATTAAGCTTAGCAAAAGTGGCTTTTCTACTTTCATTTTCAGCCAAGTAAAAGCCAAGTATAAATTTGTAAAATTTCACTTAGCACCAAGTAATTTCAAGGCACTTTCTCTCTCCTATTTCTCTCCTCCTTCTCTCTAAGTCACAGCCAGCAGCAACAGCAGCCCTCCTAACCACCTTTCAACCACCAAATAACCACCAAACATCCACCACTTACCACCCCCAACCACCCCTCTCACTCCCACTAGCATCAAGGATCATTCTTACCTCTTTTTCAAGCACAAAGTGAGTAATTCCTTCACCTCTTATGATGATTTTGTTGTTGGTTCTTGATCTTGTTGGGTTTTTCTTCTTATTTTGGTTATTTTGATGATGGATCATGTTGTTTTTATTTAATTAAGAATCATCTTGGTGATGGATCATGAATTGGATGATGCTAGGGTTAGGGTTTCACCTTAGTCATGCAAGCTTCATGTTCAAGTGTTGGTTATTGGTTGTTTTATCCTTGTTTTTGCTTATCTTTTAATATATTGAAGTTTATTATGGTGTTTATGGTGTTTTGAAAAGATGAGAGTGAGTTCAAGTTGACCCAAAGTTAGGGTTTTAGCCATGAATGCATGGTTTGGACCAAACTTAGTGTTAAACTTGAGGTATGTGTATATGTGCCTAGAAAATGAGCTTTGTTGGATATAAATATGAAGTGAAAATGAGTGTGGTGTTTTTGTATGATGTTGGGATGTACCAAAGTGTGTTTACATGCTCTTAAGAAGGAGTTTAAGTTGAGGATTGGTGTGAAAAGTGAGAGAACCTACTCAATCAGTGAGGCTGGAATTTCCAGAAAAACAGGACAGACTTTGAAATGAAACTGGTAATGATTGGCCAAGCCAAAAATTATGATTTTTGGGGGTAGATAGGTCAGTGTGTTAGCTTTAAAATGGCTCTTGAATCGCATTAATCCGAGGTCGTGGAGAAAGTTATAGTCATTTTACCGAACCTATGCAGGGTGGGCTTAAAACTGACATGTTGATGTTCTAGCCCCATTTTAGGAACCCTATCATGGGAATCATGTTTCGTGTCCTTGATGAAAGTTTTAGAGGCCTTCCTAAGCTGTTTATATTGGGGTCTTATGTCTCATTTTGAGGTCAGGAGTATAAGTTGTGGATTATTCTTTCCATACCCTCTTTTCAAGCCCTTATGCTCTAAACTTGCTACCGTGCCTTAAATCACATTCCTATGGTTTATATCGTCATCATTTTGGTTTAATCTATGAACTAGTGTGTAAAAGTTCTTCATAAGCCAGTTTTATTTAAAGTTATCCATTATAAGAATAAGATCGTTTCTGACCTCATGTTCCTATAATGATCTTTTGAACAGAATCAAGGCCTAAGCTTTCATTTTCTTCACTTTAGTGCATCTTATTCCTCTGTGAACTAGCATTTAAAACTTCCAGGTACGTTCATTGCCTGTATCTTTAGTAATCAACACGTATTTATCGAAATCATAATATTTTGGTAAGTACATGAATGAATCATTTTAATCAGTGCTTTATCACATAATTAGTAACCCCGTCAGTTATCAGTTACAGGGTATTGCTCTCCAGTTATCCGCGCGGCTTCAGGCTAGGTCCCTCGGTCGGCTTGGTAGGTGTACACCTATTCACAGATCGTAACAGTTACTAAGGGGTGCACTAACAGATAATAATTGACAATGCAGTTTTATATGCATCTCATTCCCTGTTTTCGATTAAAATGAATTACAAGCGGGCCCAAATAACTCTTCAGTGAATTTTTATCAGTACAGGGATGCATGTACTGAGCTTTGGCTCACAGTTCGAAATATTTTTATGTTTTGTTTTAGGAAAATGTTCAGTGAACCGCCCTCAGGTGGGCAGGGAGGCCAAAGGTGATAAATGAGACGGGACCTTCCATGTGATTGGCGGTGTGGGAGAGCTAAGATGCTATCTTAGCATATTGTGATGTATTTTGGAGTTTCAACTATATATTCGAACTGAATTATATATTTTGGTGCCACAACTGTATTTTTTTTGGACCAAGTTATGTATCTGGTGTAACCCTTAGAATGTGGATCCATTTCTGTGTATAACTAAATGGTTTGAGTGATTATGATGGTGAATGCCCCTTTATAAGGCAACCTTCAGTTTATGGCAAGTTCTCATGTATAACGGAAGCCTTGTCCTTTGTGGACGGTGGTAACGCCCTGTTCATTGAGTTATTATATTTTATTGATAACCTTAAGCAGGTAAATGCAAGTAGGTGAATGCAGGCAATGAATCATGTATATTGGGGGCGTTACAGAGGGCATCTCTTCATGTTATGTCCAAGTTAACCACAAATTGAACAATGCACTGAGCCTCCTCTTTTTATTTTTTACCAAATTTACTCTGCTCTTTTTCTCCTTCTTCAAGCCTTCTCGTGAAAAGTTAGTTAATCTTCCTTTTCACCTTGAACCTTGGGGCAGAAATTTATTCCCCTTGAGCTATTTCCCACATGTCTTCCCCATTGATAGGCATAACGGTATAAGAATATGTCTTTCTCGGGTTCTCAGTTGAGTAGTAGTCTTATACACACCTAACTCGGTCCAATTCTCCTCCCTAATAACAGAAGGTAGGTAAGGGCATAGTGTCCCACTCAACTGCAATGCCTTGCAGCTGCATTTCTTGGAGTTGATGTTCACCAAGAAAGACTCTGCCCATGAACCACACTATAATAATTTCAAGCCCCACATGCATTTCAAAACCTTGATTGGTCCTTCTACTTTTCAAGCTTTACTAATATCTAAGGACATATAGGTTGAAGCAAATGACATGCCTAGTCAAGTTCAAGGGAGCTCCCATATCCTTCTTAATGCTCACAAGCTTCATCAAAGGGAGTTAGGCCCATGTACTGATTTGGAGCTCCAATTCTACCCCATCATAAGCCCTTTGAATGTGTTACTCTCATCTTTTGAGAAGGTTAGGAGTCCTCCTAAAGGTTTATGCATCAAAATGGAGTTAAACCCACAGCACGAATAAGGGAAAGCCAAAACAGTAGGTTTTGCTTCCACGGCCAGTTCCAGGCAGATTGTAACCCAAGTTTTCCCACCTTTTAGAGATAGTTGCTGCGGTCATGATTAGAATTATTGGCCACTTTCTTTAAGTTTGAGATGTTAGCTTTCCAATAAAACAAGTTTCAAGGCATTTGGACTTCATTTGGTGGGTCAATCAGTAAGTTCTTTCCAACCATGCAATCTGGATGCTATTCCAGCACAGTCCAAATTTGGGGTAGATTAAGTTAACTTAATGGATCCCAAATTCTGTGAACCTTTAGGGCATGAAAGGTGATCCAAATATTGATCAAGTCACATTCCCAAATCCCTCCTAAAGCACCCCCTTGTGCTGCTTTGAAGCAGCCCAAAGGATAAAACACCCTTTTACTTGGTTCTGGCCTAGCCGTTTGTAATAGACTTTTCCTTGGGTTTCTGTCTGTACTTCTTACTGCAAGTGGCTTGTAATTATGTACTTAGGATCTTTTGTAAGCTTGACACCTCATTTAAGGGCATCATTGACCCTAATGAGGTAGACAAAGCTACTAGTGATGTGTTAGAGTACTTAGGGTGACCGATTGGATGTTTCTCCCCTTCCCTAAGTGTACTCTTGTTCCCTTTTGACTTTTGAGTTGCTTTAGCTGAGTTTAGAGATATAAATCAGGAAACTCACTTGTAATGACTCACTCATTCAAATTATATGCAAGAGCTCAAAGCTTTCTCTCTTAAATCTTAAGTTCTCTTTATCCTTTCTTCACAGTTGGTGAGTCTTGAGTGGAACCTTTATAGAATTGTGGGTGGCCTTGCCTTCGAACAATTCTTGGTGGATTCTTAGTCTTGGTTGGTGGCTTAACCTTTAAACCAAGACATATCTCATTGCTAAGGGGAAATTTGAGACTAAACTCAAGCTTGCTTCATTCAGCCCAACCCGTGTATGCTCCATTTGGTATCAGAGAAAATCCAGGTTGGTGTACTTGAGTTTATACCACATTTCCTTGCTTCTCTATTCCTTTTTAGTGGTAAAACTATTGTGCCATTCTCCCTCCTCTCTCACGTGAATAGCCTCTTTTCTCCCTCTGAAATCCGAAACTAAACACACTCCCTAACCACAAAGAACCTAGCTCCTCAAAACAGCCATTACTCTCCTTTTTCCCTCACCTTTTCATCATGTCAAATGAAGAAAACCTCTCCACGAACTCTCCTCAACTAGCAAGGGTGACAAGAGGTATAAGTTTAGAACAAGCTCATATCGTGAGACAAGATAATGCCATCCTAAGTCTACTATAAAGTGTGAGATAAATTAGTAGGCAACTTGAGCAAATGACCGCATAATTTATGGCCCTCCAAGGAGGCCAACGAGCTCAAGAGCCAAATGATCATGGGGATGAAGATGATTATTCTAGTGATTCAAGTATGGGAAGCCATCTAAGAAGGGGAGGTAGGAGACTCCTAGTAATGAATTTAGAGATATCAAGGTAGGACCCCCAGAGTTCAATGGTAACTTGAACCCCGATGAGTACCTTGAATGGGTTCAAGCCATGGACCGAATCTTTGAGGCCAAGGGCTATGATGATGAGAAAAGTTTCAAGATTGCTAGCCTTAAACTCACAAGGTATGCCTCCTTGTGGTTTGAAAATGTCAAGAAGCAATGAGCTAGAGAAGGTAAGAGGAAGATTAACTCATGGGAGAAGCTTAAATCTCTTACAAACAAGAGGTTCCTTCCAGAAAGTTACAAGCAAGACATCTATAACCGACTTTTCTCACTCAAACAAAATAATATGAGTGTGGGTGAGTACATAAGGGAGTTTGAACAACTCCTTTTTAGGGGAGGCATCCACAAACAAGAGCAAATCGTGGCTCGGTTTCTTAATGGGCTAAACCCCCTCATTGCTAGGAAGGTGGAACTCTAAACTTATTTCACCTTGGATGATGTCTTCAAGTTAGCTTTCAAGGTTGAAAAGCGAAGGAAGGAAAACAGGTCTTCACTAAGCCTTTTCCCAAGGAGCAAGCAAGTTTAAACCCTCCTTTCAAGCCCTTCACTCATTAAAAACCCAAGGGTACCTCACGGGTTGATAAGGGCAAAGCCGTGGCTCTTCCTTCACTAAAGGCAGCCCGGTGCACAAGCATCCTGCGTTCACGCAGGGTCCGAGGAAGGGCTACACCCCAATGAGTGAATTGTAGGTAGCCAAACCTGACTTTGTCAGTGGCTGATTCCACGGGTCGAACCCGTGACCTTTTGATCACACGGAAACAACCTTACCGTTGCTCCAAGGCTCCCCTTCTCTTCCTTCACCAAAGGAATTGCCTAAAAAGCTTGAGGGCAAGAAGTGCTTTAAATGTCAAGGGTATGGTCATTTCTAATATGATTGTCCTAACCAAAGGGTCATGACCATGCACGAAGTTAAAGAAATGGATGCTCTACTGATGGAGACTTAAGAGGAAGCTCATGAGGCAGATTCGAATTACATGGAAGAAGAAACTCAATTTGAGGCCGATGAAGGTGAACTACCTGTCTTAAGCAGGATTTTACATACCCAAGACACTCTTTATGACAAGGCTCAAGGAGAAATGATCTTTCACTCCTAGTGTACCATTCAAGATAAGGTTTGCAACTTGATTATTGATGGCGGGAGTTGCACGAATGTAGCATCCACTACTCTCATTGAAAAGCTTAGCATTCCTACTATTTCACATCCCAAGCCTTACTCCCTAAAGTGGCTCAATGACGGTGGCAACATTAAGGTATCTAAGCAAGCACTCATCTCATTTTCGATTGGAAAGAAGTATAGAGATAATCTCCTTTGTGATGTGGTGCCTATGAGTGCGTGTCATATTCTTTTGGGTTGGCCTTGGAAATTTGATAGGCATGTCATGCATGATGGATTCAAGAACACTTACTCCTTGATCATTGATAGAGAAAAGATTGTCTTAAATGCACTAACCCCAAACCAAGTCCACAAAGGTAAGCCCGGGGTGGGAAGTAAGAAAAAGAGAGACCTTCTCATGTTGAGTAAAACACGGGTTGAGTAAGTTTTAAGCAAGGGCAAGTAAGTTTTAGCTTTACTCATGCTTGAAAGTAACAAAAGTGAGGAAGTGACTCCCTTACAACCCCTAAAATGTCCCCTTATTTCATAATACCGAGATGTCTTCCCACAAGAACTACGTCCTGTCCTCCCTCCAATCCGAGGCATTAAGCACCAAATTGACCTCATTCCCAGTGCTCCACTCCCTAACAAGGCATCCTATAAGTGTAACCCACAAGAGATTAAGGAACTCCAAAGGCAAGTTGATGAATTGATGGTTAGAGGTTATGTAAGAAAGAGCATGAGTCCTTGCTCGATTCCGGCTTTGTTAGTACCCAAGAAGGATGATACCTTTCATATGTGTGTGGATAGTAGGGCTATAACCAACATTACTATCAAGTATAGGTACCCCATACCTAGACTTGATGATATGCTTGATGAACTACATGGCTCTTCTATCTTCTGTAAGATTGACTTGAGAAGTGGGTATCACCGAATCCGCATGAAAGAGGGGGATGAGTGGAAGACGGCATTCAAGACAAAGGGTGGGCTTTATGAGTTGCTAGTGATGCCTTTCGGCCTCTCTAATGCCCCTAGTACGTTTATGAGATTAATGAATGAAGTCTTGAGGCCCTTTCTTGGAAGATTGGTGGTGGTTTATTTCGATGACATTCTAGTCTATTCCAAGAGTCAAGAGGACCACCTACACCACTTAGGAGAAGTACTCAAGGTCTTAAGAGCTCAAAGGCTCTTCAGCAAGTTGGAAAAATGTGAGTTCTTTTCACCCAAGTCACTTGTTTGGGGTATGTTGTCTCCAAAGATGGAATCTCCATGGATCAAGCTAAGGTTGAAGCCATCAAGTCTTGGCCTACTCCTACCTCTATCACCGAAGTTAGGAGCTTTCATCGCTTGGCATCATAATATAGGAGGTTCATCAAGGGATTTAGTACCCTTATAGGCCCCATCACCGAGTGTATGAACAAGGGGACATCAATGCTACCCATGGTGCCTTTGAGAAGCTCAAAACCAAGTTATATGAGGCCCCGAGCCCTTCCCGACTTTAACAAGCTCTTTGAAGTTGATGGTGATATAAGTGGAGTAGGTATAGCCTCATGCAAGATCAACGCCCCATTGCCTATTTTAGTGAGAAACTCAATGGCTCAAGGAAGAATTACTCAACATAGGACAAGGAGTTCTATGTATTGGTGAGAGCTCTTGATCATTGGTCTTATTATTTAAGGCTGAAACAATTTGTCCTCCATTTGAACCATGAGGCCTTAAAGTACTTGAATGGCCAACATAAACTCAATCCAAGGCATGCTAAATGGGTTGAGTTCTTACAAAGTTTCTCCTTTGTGGCCAGGCATAAAAGGGGGAGCACCAATGTGGTGGTAGATGCTCTTTCTAGGTGGCATTCCTTATTAGCCGTGATGGAAGCAAGGGTCCTAAGCTTTCAATTCATCCGTGATCTCTACCAAGAAGATGAGGATTTCAAGCCTTACCTCAATAATCAAGAAGGCAGCAAGCATAGCCCCTACACTCACCAAGAGGGCTTCTTATTCAAGGACAACAAGCTTTGTATTCTAAAAGGACCCATCTGAAAGCTTCATGTCAAGGAAGTTCATGGAGGAGGTCTAGCTGGCCATTTTGGGATCAACAAGACCATTGACATGCTCAAGGAACACTTCTATTGGAAGAAAATGAGTGGTGATATTCATGAAGTGATTTCTAAGTGCTCTCTTTATCAAAAGGCCAAAAATTAATTCCATCAGGGCTTGTATACTCTGTTGCCTATTCCTAATGGCCCATGGGAGGATATAAGCATGGATTTCATAGTTGCCCTCCCTAGAACTCAAAGGGGGAAGGATGCTATTATGGTGGTGGTAGACCGTTTCTCAAAGATGGCTCACTTCATCCCTTGTGAGAAGACTAATGATGCATCTCACATAGTCCATCTCTACTTCAAGGAATTTGTTAAGCTTCATGGTATTCCTAAGAGCATTGTGCCTGATCGCGATACAAAGTTTCTTAGTGAATTTTGGAGGTGCTTATAGCGGCTCCTCGGTGCCAAGCTCTTGTATAGCACCTCTCACCATCCACAAACTGATGGCCAAACCGAGGTCACCAACAAGACACTTGCTACTTTGCTTAGGACCTTGATGAGTAAGAACATCAATGAGTGGGATCTCAAACTTCCCCATGCTGAGTTTGCATATAACCGAACTCCATGCTTTGCGACTTCCCACTCCCCGTTTGAGTCATACTATGGAATCAACTCTCTAACTCCACTAGAACTCATACCACTTTCACTTGAGTCTAGAGTGAGTTATGAGGCTAAGGAGAGGTCCAAGGAGATGAAGAAACTACACCAAGAGATTCCAGCCAAGATTGAGAAGACCAATGAAATGTACAAGGCTAGGGCCAACAAGCACCGCAATGCTATCACCTTCAAACCCGGGGATTTGGTGTGGTTACACTTGAGAAAAGAGAGGTTTCCCTCAAGGAGGCAGAACAAATTCATGCCAAGAGGGGATGGTCCTTTCAAGGTCCTAGAGAAGGTGAATGACAATGCATACAAGCTAGAGCTACCCGGAGACATGGGTGTATCTCCTACATTCAATGTGGGTGACCTCACACCCTACCTTGAGGATGAAGAAGATGGTGATGATTTGAGGGAAAATCACATTCAATAAGGGGAGGATGAACCCAATGACATGCCTAGTCAAGTTCAAGGGAGCTCTCACATCCTCCTTAACGCTCACAAGCTTTATCAAAGGGGCTAGGCCCATGCACTGATTTGGAGCTCCAATTCCAACCCCATCCTAAGCCCTTTGAATGTGTTACTCTCATCTTTTGGGAAGGTTAGGAGTCCTCCTAAAGGGTTTATGCATCAAAATGGAGTTAAACCCATGGCAAGAATGAGGGAAGGCCAAAACAGTAGGTTTTGCTTCCATAGCCAGTTCCGGACAAATTATAACCCAAGTTTGCCCGCCTTTTAAAGATAGTTGTTGCGGTCATGATTGGAATTACACTCTCTTTAAGTTTAAGATGTTATATTTCTAATAAAACAAGTTACAATGCATTTGGACTTCATTTGGTGGGTCAATCAACAAGTTCTTTCCAACCGTGCAATCTGGGCGCTATTCCAGCACAGTCCGAATTTGGGGTGGATTAAGTTGACTTAATGGATTCCAACTTTTATGAAACTTTAGGGCATGATATTCATCAATTCACATGCCCAAAGCCCCCCTAAAGCCCCCCCCCTTGTGCTGCTTTTAACCAGCCCAAAGGACAGGGAAAACACCCTTTTACCCTGTTCTAGCCTAGCCATTTGTAATGGACTTTTCCTTGGGTTTCTGTGTGTACTTCTTACTGCAAGTGGCTTCTAATGATGTACTTAGGATCTTTTGTGAGCTTAACAACTTATTTAAGGGCATCATTAACCCTAATGAGGTAGACAAAGCTAGAAGTGATGTGTTAGAGTACTTAGGGTGATCGATTGGATGTTTCTCCCCTTCCCTGACTGTACTCTTGTTCCCTTTTGACGTTTGAGTTGCTTTGGCTGAGTTTGGAGATATAAACCCACAAACTCACTTGTAATGGCTCACTTATTCGAATTATACGCAAGAGCTTAAAGATTTCTCTCTCAAATCTTAAATTCTCTTTATCCTTTCTTCAAAGTTGGTGAGTCTTGAGTGGAACCTTTATAGAATTATGGGTGGCCTTGCCTTTAAACAATTCTTGGTGGATCCTTAGTCTTGGTTAGTGGCTTAGCCTTTAAACCAAGACATATCTCATTGCTAAGGGGAAATTTGAGACTAAACTCAAGCTTGCTTTATTCAGCCCATCCCATGTATGCTCCATAGGTTATTCTAAAGAGATAGCCCATTTCTGCCTCTTTGCAATTCTACTTATCAAATTGATAAATCTCCACTAACATGGTCTTAACAGCCTTGTATCTAGTCTTTATAGCATTTCCATTGAATATTACAACTATGTTCTTATCCATATAGTCACATTTACAATCAATTTTAAGGAAGAGGCTACAAAAGTGTTTTGGATCCTTCTTCTCTAGAAATTCCCAAGCTGTAGTGTCTAAATCTTAAATTTTTATCTTAATCCTATTGAATTGAACCTTACTTGAAGCTTTTGCTAGCCTCTAGAAGACATCCCTATACATTAACCCCCCTTTAAAGGTTTGTATAGACATGGCTAGTACAAAATCTATGCTCATATTGATGTAGATGTGGGTGGTAAGTGAACCAAATCAACTCAAACTCAAACTAAACAAGAATCAACCAAAGAATAGTGAATATGGTGGAAGATAGTTTGAGATGGTTTGAAGAATAATAACAAAAAGAACAAGGATAAACAAGACCTTGTAATTAAGATAATCCTTCACGGAGCCACTCAATGACTTGATCTTGGCCTAATTCTCTTGTCTTAACCAAGGAATCACTTCAATTGGAAAAGGAAGAGAACCTAGAACACCACTTGAATGAGCCAAATTCAAGATATAGAACTAGGAATTTTGAGACACAAATGAGAATCACTCTCAAAGGTGCGTGTATTACTTTGGAAATCTCTTACAATGCTGAATGATTAGCTTCACATGCCCCTCCCCTTTTATAGACTCAGCAAAAGACAATCAAAAGACTCAAATAACTCCTAACAATTAAAACTAGCTAATGGAAAGTCTAAGAAAAATGAAAAGACACATCATAAAAGGGGGTGGGGGAGGTTACAAGGAATATTCTAGGATTTTTGCAGCTGATTACATCAATCTAGAAGCATCTAAAATGTGCACAATATCAGCCACACAAGTATATGTAACCGAAGACTCTTCATATTCCCAGCATCAATCCTTGCAACTGCCTCAACTTCAACAGAGCATAACTTCCATAATACTCGGCCAAATCACGCGTTCGTGGGCTTGTTAGAAAGCCCTGGAAGTCTATTTTCCAGAATGGGCTCATTTACTCAATTTGGATAAGCGGTTTGAAAGTTATGGCTCAAACAATGCACCTATCTCAGACTGGACTGGATCAGCACAACGTATCTTTGAGTGATATTTTGCCCAATCAAATGGAGTCCAAATTAAATAAAATTGGGCTTATTTTAAAGCTGACATCTTAAGCTTCAAAAGCACATGGGCCATCAAGTTGTGGGTCCACTTGAGCTTGTCCAAAAATGGTCACAAAAATCGGGTTCCGCAGGGATGAATTCGGCACCAAAGTTCTAGCAAAGTTTAACCTCTTTTTGACCTCTTCATAGTGTCGTGAGTCTTTGAACTCACTTAATAAGACCAAATAAGCACACTTCAAAGCATGATCTTCTTTGACCCTTTTCTTCTTTGAAATTGGTCTTGAATAAAAATGATGCATATGGAAATATGCATCATACTCCCCGGGTTGTTTTGAGTTTGTCCTCAAACTCAAAGGGTTGGCAAGCTTCCCATGAAGGGAGGCATGCTTATGAAATGGGAGCTGTTGTAGGAAGTGGTCAAAGGGCATCACCTCTAGAGAGATATAGCAGAGGGTGAGGGGAGGATGATAAAACGGGTCATATTTGGTGAGGAGAAGAGGCGGAAGTGGGAAATCTTCTTTGGGGGCAAGGGTTTGGGAAGGATGAATGAGGGTTAAGGCTTGTCGGTCCTTTTGTGGTTTGAAGGGTTGGGAAGGTTGAATGGGGGTTAAGGTGATTTTCTTCTCATCCTTAATAAAGGAGTCGGTGTTGAGGCGCCCATGATGAATTACATGGCGATCAAACATCCATGGTCTACCCAACAATATATGGCTTGCATCCATAGGAAGAATGTCACACAATATCTCATCCTTATAGTGTCTCCAATAGAAAGAGAAATGAGGCACTGATGAGAAATGTATATACCTTTGCCTTGATTTAGCCATTGGATGCTATAAGGCTTAGGATGGGGGGTAGTCGCAAGTTTGAGCTTGTCCACCATGGTTTTGGATGCAACATTTGTACAACTACCTCCATCGATGATAAGGGAACAAACCTTGTCTCCTACGGTACACCTGGTGTGAAAAATGGCTTCTCTTTGCTCCATGTCCTTTTGAGTGGCAATTCCACTCAAGGCCCGGCGGATAACAAGCAACTCTCCTTCATCGGGGCCTCCTCAACTTCTTCCAAACTTCCTTCTTCAAAGTGCTCTCCTTCTTCTTCATCATAGGCATGTTCATCACATGCTTCTTGGTACTCCGCTAGGGAAACAATCCTCCTGTTTGGACACTCAGATGCATAGTGTCCCATGCCTTGACACCGAAAGCAAAGAACCTTGTCCTTTGATTTGGGCTCTTGTGTGGAGGGTTTTGGAGGGGTTGGAGTGGTGTTTTTGGTTTGTGGAGGTGGGGAATTTTGTGGACGAGGAGGGTAGTACGGAGGCTTTTGTGTGGGGTAAGGACGAGAGAGAGGCTGGGAAAGGACACTCTTTCCCTTTGATTTCTTTTGTTGCTCTACCTTGTAGGCTAGAGAACTCAAGTCATCTAGGGATGAATAGGGTTGCAACTCAATTACATGAGCAATGGACTCATCAAGACCGGTCAAGTATCTTACCAAGGTGTGTGAGTCGTCTTCTCTCAAATCGCATTTGAGTAGGAGTTGTTCAAACTCCCGAGTGTATTCTTCCACAATCTTGGATCCTTGCTTGAGTCGATGGAGCTTGAGATAATTGTCTTGCACATAGTGAGAGGGAAGAAACTTGGACTTGAGTTTTTCTTTCATTTTGGCCCAAGTTCTGATTTTCCCTTTCCCGTTTCTTGCTCTTTTCGCTCCAAGTTTAGCCCACCAGATTGAAGCATATTTTCTGAGTTTAAGGGCTACAAGCTTTACCTTCTTATCTTCCGTGATGTCCTCATATTCAAAGATCCTCTCAATGGTGTGCAACCAATCGAGAAATAAGTCCGGATCAAGTTGGCCTTCAAATTCGGGGATGTCAATTCGGACACCACCAATATTTCCTCCTTGCCTTCGTCTCCTTGGGGGTTCCTCATCACTTGAATTGGCATGGGAGTGATGGACTTCCTCTTCAGATTCAACCACCGGTTCATGAGGATGAGAGGGAGTGGGGCTATGAAACCACCTTCTTTTCTCCTCCAAAAGTTGCCCAAGTTGAGTTCGAAGATAAGTGAGTTGTGCTTCTAACTCTTCCACACGTGCTTGGTCGCTTCTTGTGGACTTTGTAGACATGTTGGAGATGCGTTGAAGGAAGAATATGCAGCAGGGAAAGTGGCACGGTCGTGCAAGGGGGCACGGTCAGGCCGTGCTATGCTTCGGCTGAAGAAAATGCAGAAAAGTAGAGTGGCACGGTCGTGCTTGGCGGCACGGGGGCACCGTGCTCCGTCTCGACTTGAAGATTCCTGGAAAAAAGAATATGGCACGGTCGTGTGTTGTGGCACGGGGGCACCGTGCTGCTTCTCTGGTCTTCAAGACTTCGGATTGCCGGTTTGTGCCTCTTTTTTTTTTTATTTTGGCTTTTTGGGATGTGTTTGGGTATGATGTGGGTCACTTAAAAACCTTGGCTCTGATACCAATTGATGTAGATGTGGGTGGTAAGTGAACCAAATCAACTCAAACTCAAACTAAACAAGAATCAACCAAAGAAAAGTGAATATGGTGGAAGATAGTTTGAGATGGTTTGAAGAATAATAACAAAAAGAACAAGGATAAACAAGACCTTGTAATTAAGATAATCCTTCACGGAGCCACTCAATGACTTGATCTTGGGCTAATTCTCTTGTCTTAACCAAGGAATCACTCCAATTGGAAAAGGAAGAGAACCTAGAACACCACTTGAATGAGCCAAATTCAAGATATAGAACTAGGAATTTTGAGACACAAATGAGAATCACTCTCAAAGGTGCTTGTATTACTTTGGAAATCTCTTACAATGCTGAATGATTAGCTTCACATGCCCCTCCCCTTTTATAGACTCAGCAAAAGACAATCAAAAGACTCAAATAACTCCTAACAATTAAAACTAGCTAATGAAAAGTCTAAGAAAATGAAAAGACACATCATAAAAGGGGGTGGGGGAGGTTACAAGGAATATTCTAGGATTTTTGCAGCTGATTACATCAATCTAGAAGCATCTAAAACGTGCACAATATCAGCCACACAAATATATGTAACCTAAGACTCTTCATATTCCCAGAATTAATCCTTGCAGCTGCCTCAACTTCAACAGAGCATAACTTCCAGAATACTCGGCCAAATCACGCGTTCTTGGGCTTGTTAGAAAGCCCTGGAAGTCTATTTTCCAGAATGGGCTCATTTGCTCAATTTGGATAAGCGGTTTGAAAGTTATGGGCCAAACAATGCACCTATCTCAGACTGGACTGGATCAGCATAACGTATCTTTGAGTGATATTTTGCCCAATCAAATGATGTCCAAATTAAACAAACTTGGGCTTATTTGAAAGATGAAATCTTAAGCTTCAAAAGCACATGGGCCCTCAAGTTGTGGGTCCACTTGAGCTTGTCCAAAAGTGGTCACAAAAATCGGGTTCCGCAGGGATGAATTCGGCACCAAATTTCTAGCAAAGTTTAACCTCTTTTTGACCTCTTCATAGTGTCGTGAGTCTTTGAACTCACTTAATAAGACCAAATAAGCACACTTCCAGCATGATCTTCTTTGACCCTTTTCTTCTTTGAAATTGGTCTTGAATAAAAATGATGCATATGGAAATATGCATCACATATTTTAACAACAACACCTTGAATGCATAAGAAGGCCTTCTAAATATTCACCATTCACCATATATGTCCCCAACAGTAACATGAAAGAAGAAAAAAATAATAAAGGCTATAATCAACATACTATATCAACTTTACACATAATAATAAACTTAAGACTGTATATATAATAATACCAAAAGTCATAATCAGATACTCATCTTTTGTTGACTACATATTACAGTCTAGTCTTGTCCATCTTTTATTTGCAGATCATCAACTAGAAGGCTTCAAAACCTGGCCCAATTCTCACAATTTTCACCCTGCCCGATACCCTATGTTGTTGGATACATTTGGTTATTTGTATCCCTAATAACTATAGCCATAACTTGCCTATTTCATAATCCTTTGATAAAGCATGCATCAATGGACAACACTTTCCTGCACCCTTCTAACAACCCTTGCTTCAAAGGACCTAAACACATGCACATGCACTTTAATACATAAGCATCTTTGGCTTTTTCGATGGTAAATTTTATTGTTGATCCTATAGTTTCCTTGCAAACCTCATGCTCATCGTTCCTGAGTACACTAAGTTAAGTTATGTAGTTTCTCTGTCAAGGCCTTGTTCCCAACCTTTTGGCACATACAGGTTGTAGCTTGTAGTTGCTTTGTTCCTCCACTAAGTCCCTAAGTGTCCTCACCCTCAAGCAAGGCATCAGCCAAAAGGTGTCCATGTATTCTCCAGCAAACCAATTGGTAGGCATCCTCAAGAAAGGCATTAGCCTAAAGGTGTCCATGTGTGGTCTAGTCATGGTCTTTATTTGAAAGATGGATTCACCCTTTAATTTAGATGACCATAAACCTCACTAACAATTCTGTTGTATAACAATAGTGAAGTCTGCCTAGGTTACTCTTCATAGTTCTTAAACTATATCCTCTAAGAATTCTATAGTCCTCTATGGCATTCTACAATTCTTTGTTGTTTTTAAACAACATGCTTTCCTTTAGCTCATATCCATTAATTGATTGCGTCCCCTTGTATATAAGGAATTTTGGTTCCTTCTACTTTTTTTATGTCTGCCATTCTCCTCAACCTCTGAATCTGAATCAGACATAGGGTTGTCAGCATGATCAGAGTCCTGGTACTATGGTTCAATTCCCACCACAACTTAGGCTGATGTTCCCTCTCCAGTTCTAGCATTTTCATTTATAGTATTTTCACCCAAGTAACTCCATAAGCTTTTTAAAATCTTCATGCATTTTCTTTTTCACTTGTTTCACCTTGATTAGCTCTTTGTCATATTGATCATCTAAATTTACTAAAAAATCATCCTCATGTTTATTATTAACTTCATCAGAAGAGTTGCAGTCATCATCATTATCACTCTCCCCATCTACATCATTATCTCCTCCTATGTTCTCTCCATATGTATTAACATGTTTTTCCATCAAAACAAATCAATTCATGTAGTTATTTGTCGCCCTAAATAGCCATCAAACTGTGTTCTAAGGGTACATTGGGAAGGCAATAGTATATTGTTCCAATTTGACTTTCTAAGTACCCTAGCTTCACAATCTCCTCCTTTAAATCATCTACACTAAGGAAGTCAGGGTCCACATCATCTAACACCTTTAGTTATCCCTCAACATAAAATAGAAAGGGAAATCTATCAAAACAATCACCATGATGCAGGTTCAACACTATTTTTCTTTCACCCATTCCGGACATAATGTACAATAAACAAACATACAAACTAAACAACCACCCCAAGCATTGTAAACAATAGTGGATTATTATGTACTCACTCAAAACACCATAAATATTCAATCTTTACGCACATTCTTTCGGCTGATAATAATATGCAATCTTTACACACATTCTTTCAAGGAATTTGCAAATCATAAAAACTTTATTAATACGTTGATATCTTTGCAACACAACAACGATCGTACCATTTAAAAGCCAAATGAATACGAAGAAGCTAGTTACCTATGGTCCACAACTTTAATCGTAGACCTCCACAAACTTCTATCTTCAACCATGTCCTGCCGTCGTAAAAACTCTAAATTGTGTTTAATCACCTCATTCCATCTTTTATTTGGTCGTCCTCTATCTGTTCTACATTCTTAAAGGTTAATTATCTCAGAGGTGCATCCACACTCCCCTTCTTCATATGGCTAAACCACCAAAGTCTAATCTCTCTCATCTTGTCTTTTATGGGTGCCACTTTTACCCTATTTCTAATTACCTCATTCCTAATCATATCCAATCTCGTATGGCCACACATCCACCATCAACCTCATTTCTAATCATCCCCATCTCTACTACCGTCAACCTTTGAACTTAGGTCTTTTTGCCTTTCAATCCTATAAGAATTCTTTTATCACACAGCACTCCTAAAGCATTCTTCTATTTTTGTCATCTAACTTTTATATGTAGGTTGATGCCTTCGTTAATATCCCCTTTCTCTTGAATGATTGAACCCAAATATTTAAGCTTCTCAACCATTGGTATTGTCACCCCATCAATGGTGACTTCTCCACCACCTTCTTCCCCTCCGTTGAAACCTCACCTTGAACATTCTATTTTCGATCTACTTAATTTAAAATCTCTAGTTTCTCAGGTATGTCTTCGTCGCTCCAACTTATTGTTGACTCCTTTCCTAGTTTCATCGATAAGAACAATGTGATTTGCAAATAGTATACACCATGTTAGCTCATCTTGGATCCCTTTACTGAATTCATCCATAACAACAATGAATACAAAAGGGCTCAAAGCAGAACCTTGATGTAATACCCGAATTTTATTTAAACTATCTAGCCTATTTCTTGATATTACGAATCGTATTTTATCGTTTTACTTAAGTTAAATTACTATTGATGTGCTTGCGTAAGCGATAATTTCATTAAAAAGAATATTATTGCTGCTATTATTATTATTGTTGTTACTATTATTAGTTTTGAAAATTTTTCGGTGATCTTTAATAAGCGTTAATAAGAATTATTAACGATTACTAAATCGAGTAGAATCTCGAATACGACTAGTTTATCAAGCTTAGATTTGGTTTCGTTATTATTAAATCGAACCTTGGTATAATCGAGAAAGAGTAATCGATAAAAGATTATATTATCGATTTGGGCTCAGAATATGAGGTACGAGTTTAGACTAGCGGTGTTAGTTCTTGGGAAAACTTTAACCAAAAAAAGGGGGAAAAAGAAAGGGGAACAAAAGGTTCTTTCACGGGAAAAACACGGAGAAGGGGGAGTCGTCTACTACCCGGACCTCGCGAAACCACCAGAGAAAAGAGGGAGAGAGATCGGTGGTGGCGGCGCCACACCGGCGATCGCCTGGTCCGCATAAGTAGCCCAGACCCGAACCAGCTGGTGAGAGAGAGAGAGAGAGAGAGAGAGAGAGAGAGAGAGAGAGACCCAACGAGGAAAGCAAGAGGAGAAGCAGCAGCGCTAGGGTCAGAGATGGGCGGCGACGGTGGGCATGGCAGCAATGGTGACGTCCCTGACCGTCCCTTCGTCGTCAGCGAAGAGAAAGAAAAAGAGAGGGCTCGAGCGAGAACAAACGGTTCTGTGGGTTAGGGTTCTAAAAACCCTCAGCCACCACCAAGACCATGATAGGCGGTCTGAGGTAGCGTCGGGAGAACAGGAAGAAAGGGCATGCAAGAAGTAGTAGCAACAAGGCTCAGGACAACAATGAGGGGAGATTACGAGACCCGAAATTCAACTTCAAATCAGCCCAATTAGCCCAGGAGTTGGGTCCTTAGCTTGGAGTCGAGGTGGGTGGTTCCTGATCCCTAAACCTACTATTAATTTACAAATATTTTTGAAATATTTGTGATAGCTGATTTAGTAGTTAGGTTGAAACTGTAACGAGGTGAGAAACTGCAAGTAGTCGGTGAATCATTTGGGTTGAACTGAAATGATTTTGAGGACTGTTGTGGTTGGTTCTATGAGGAGGGAGTATGGGTTGTGTGAAACTCCGTGAATTACGAAGTGTGATATTGTGCCATAAATGTGATATTAGTCAGATTTTGCTAAAACTGATTCTGCTAAGCTGAAAAGAGGTGTTAATTGATAGCATTAGGCTCGCATGTGTGCTATGTGTGTTTATATAAACCACGTCCATGCCAAATTAACGTGCCTATAGCTGCTAGGTTGCTTGGTTGTTTTTTAAGTGTCTCAACTAATCGATGCGTGACTTAAGAAGTCGTTCATGAATGAAAATTGCCTGTTCACTAAATGTATTCCCAAGGCCTTAGTTGAATGACCGATTGTTTAGCCGCCCCTAAACTATGTTGCACATGCTATTTGAACAAACATGTGGTTGCATTGAGTGAAACTTGAAATGCACCTAGCATAGTCCCTTTTGACTAAGCGTTCATCTAAACTTTATGTCGAGTTGATTCAAGTTTAAAATGATGCCCCGATTACTTTCAGAAATCCCCCAAGTGAACTATTGAGTTGTGAAGTGATACGAATCATAAATAAGTATGTTTTCAACATGTTTAAAGTCGCCTTAAGTCGAAACGTGTGACTGTCTATGGCAAATAGGCCAGATGCTCGCTAAAGGTGGTTGTGATTATGCGATATAAACCCCTTTCATAACTTGAATGACGTCTCTTGAGTGTGTTAGAATTTCATGTCATTGGATAAAATGTTTGTGTACAAAGTGTGAATAATCGAGATAATTACGTACGAATGCAAGGTTACCTTTCAAACGAGTTTCCATCTGTCTTGAAGAGTGAATGAATATGCAAATATTAACTCGTTTTAAGCATATTTTATGAAATGAGTGGTCTTATGCTTTCTAAATCAATGAGAAATCATTAAGGCTTTGAGCCTCATGAGAATGAGAATGTCATTGTTTATGAAACAACGAAAATTTTAACGCAAATGCATTTAGAGGTGAAATTCATCTAAAACATTTTGGGCTAGGAAAATAGTGCTATATAATGATTAGAGAGAATGCCCGGTTCTCGGGAACCCTAATACCTAGGGAGATAGACCCAGAAGTGGGAACTCTAGAAGACCCTGACGGGGGTAATATGATGCCTAGGGAGTAAACCCAGAAGTGGGAACCCTGGAAGATCCCGACGGCGATAATATGAAATGTAAGTGACGATCTCACTTGTACGATGGAATGTGAGTGACGCAATCACCCATACCTAGCACAATATGAGATTCCGATGCCTGCGAAAATGATTTTATGCATGTTACGTGATGTGAATGCCTCGTTCGAGGGTGATGTTTGGTGTAAAGATTTGAAAATATGCATGTTTTCTTGAAAAGAGTTTTTATTGAGTTTCAATTATCTGCCAAGTGTATAACGACGGTTTTACAAGAACTGCCATTGATTTAAGCGATATGCATTAATCTTACCTTCTTGCAAGAAGGAGTCCCACTTGATCATTTTGTTTAAACTCCTTAACGTTAGATGCTCATATGTGAACTAAGTGTTCTATTACATCCAATAGCATTACATCCAATACCTGAATTGTTGCATGAGATAGCTTATTAATGAATCTTGTGTGCGTGTTATGTGACGTTATGCTTACATTGTGTGATCTTACGTTGATATAAAATGGAATTACCACCAATAAGCTATAAAAGACTTAGTTCAGGCAAGTTAAGTACCTTGGGCGCGAATTAGAAGGAGTATAGGGTTACCATCGTACTAGAAAGGTCATCGAGGTGACGACAGATGTGGAAGATCCTACGTGCTTATTATATGATATTATATACTAGATTGTGTTTAAGTGCTACTTAAAGTATGACGTGTAGCTGTTTTGTTTTCTAGGGGTTGGGAGTCATTCACTGAGCGTGTCGTAGCTCATCCCCTATCTTTTCCTCTATTTCTCCAGGTTCCTAAAGCGACAGGTAGAAATCGGTTCCCGTAAGCCGAGGTGGAGTCTCCCTTGCCACCCTAGAAGTAGACTTTTATGATTTTGTTGTTAAATTGTGAGCTTAGTGACGTATTGTGATATAATTTAAGTTCTTGAGGGCATGTAAGCTAATTATTGAAGCCAGGTAATGCATATTGTCTAGAAGTCGCTGTATGACCATGTGAGCCAACCGTCTGATTTATCAGTCGTCTTATAGCTAGAGTTGTTTATTTTTTTGTGGGATGTAAATCCCAGTACTCCAGATGTGTGATCCGTTGAGTTGTACTTTTCATTTCTTTTTTATTATTGAACTATATTGTTTAGTATACTCCGGGTGTGTGGCTCGTAGAGTTGTGATCTCTGGCGTGTAGTCATTGAGTTATGAATATATGTTTGTGCGTTTATCGAGTGCAGGAACTCAATGTAAGGCTAAAAGCCTGGTTTTGGCTCATTTTTAGACAGAACTCTGTCCGTTTCGCCTCAGAATTTAAGTAGAAATTAAAAAATCATTAACACTTCTAACCCTATAGATTGGGGGTGTTATGTAGTCTAATATCGACTGGAAAGTCATTTGTATCTCTTCTTGGGATCTTGGCATTGGTCGTTACTCCTCATACATATCCTTCATAACTCGAATATGTGCACCTAACACTTGTTTCTTCTCCATACATCTTCATAACACTTCACGCGATACTATGCCATAAGTTTTCTATAGGTCCGTGAATACCATGTGAAGATACTTTTTGTACAATTTCATAAGCCTTCTAAGGAGGTGGATTGCCTTTGTGGTCAAACTGTCTGTCATAAAACTAAGTTGGTTCTCGGAGATTAAAATATCCTTCCCTAACCTTGTTTCGATCACTCTTTCCTATAACTTCATATTGTGCCTAAGTAGCTTTATACCTTTATAATTATGGCAATTTTGAATATTACCTTTGCTCTTGCAAAGAGGGACAACTGTGTTGTGCCTCCATTTGCTTGGCTTTCTTGTGATCCTAAAAGTAAAATTAAGTAAGCTCTGTTAACCACTTTAATCCCTCTTCAACCAAACGCTTTCACATTGCCATAGTGATTTAGTCTTTGACCCACGGCCTTTCCATTGATCATCTTCCTTCGGGTGTCTCTAATCTCATTTACGCTAATAAGGGCTGTAGAAATGATAGTTTTGTGGCCTTTAACACTACCCCTGCTCCCTCCTCTGGAAATTCTCAATCATTTCACCATTGTACAGTTTACAAAAGTACCCATGAGATCTTTCCTTTATTAGTAATTCCTCTATTAGGACCTTACCGTCTTCATTTTTCATGTACCTTACATTATCGAAGTCTTTTATTCTCCTTTTTCCTAACCTTTGCTAGCTTAAAGGTCTCCTTCTCACCTTCCTTAGTCCTAAATTTCTAGTACAACCTTTCATGAGGGGTGCTCTTAACCACGACAATGACTTTCTTTGCTTTTTTTCTTTTTTTGGGGGGGGGTTAACCATTGTAAAGGCATTTAATTTAAATCTAACCGTACCAAGTCAAATCTGCGCCAGAAAAAATAAAATAACATTCCACGGCCAAATGCTATAGAAAGTTTGCAGTGTGAAGTATAAATGTAATAAGCCTCAACTCTTTCTTAACACTACTCGAGAAATACAATATCCGACTGGCAGAAATTTTCTTTGCACTTAGTTTGCCACCAGCAAGAAGTCATGGGATGGTCAATTTTCTACGTCTCTTCCATGCACACAGTGAACTACAAAGACAGGTACACAAAGTCGCAGTTTCACTGCCCTATCTTTTTCAAATATAAGTAGTACATAAAATAAAATATGTTAAATCACAATTCCAGAGCAAAATTACAAATCAACTATATCTAGCAGCTTCGGCAAATCAGACTCTCGAGTAAAAGATGCTCCTCAGTTGATGCCAAGCCAACCAATCTTCTGACTTCAGTTTGTTCATGTTAATGCATCTGAACCCACCTAACAGAATGTACAAAATGAACATGGTACTAGCTACTAATTCAACACTTTAACCAAGCATTATAATAATAACAGAAAAAAACACCTAACAGAAGATGATGAATAATAATAACCAACGATGATCACAAGGGAAGAGGCCATTTCCCGGGTTAACATAGAATGCCATACTTAAAGACACACAATTTAATACCGACAAGCAAAGAATCCATTTCTGGTTAATGGACCCCAAATTACAGGGCATCAACAGAACAGTATACTTGCAGCTAATACGAGTATAGTCAGAAGTACCCAGCCGAAGATCAAGCGACCCAGCATGAGACATTGCACTTGCTATGGAAAATAGAGCCAAAGCATTCAGAAAGACAGGTCAAAAGCTGGAACTACAGAGCAACTGGTGAAAGTGGAAAGGTTGAAACTTGAAAGGATGCCACATAGCGAAAGGGCATTTGAAGGTAAGGTGTCAGTAGATATAGAGTCGAGAGTAGTCACGAGGAAAAGACGAAAAGGTAAAGAAACAAGCATGGGGAAAGCAAATGGGGGTAAAAAGAGGATAAGGGTTTTTGGGGGGGGGGGGGGGGAGGGGGGACCCCAAGGAATAGAGAACACAGCAGAGCAATATTTGGGTGACACACTCCAATGTCCTGGAACCCAACACCAAAGTGGCGCTAACTTGACTCCCGC
>JAKOGI010001333.1:62500-77500 GCA_029747015.1 Carnegiea gigantea
CTTGACCTAAAAACTAACACTCTTACTTCTCTCCCCATTTGGGTGCAATTCCATGAATTGCTTAGTTTGAAAAGGCACAGGTGAGGCGCGCCTAGGCGAGCGGCGCACGGGCTGGCGCCTCACCCACATCCAGGCGACGCCCATTCCTGAAGCCACGCGAGGCGTGCTCCTCATGGCGCCTTACACAGAGGCGCAAGGCGACCCAGGCGCGCGCCCAGAGGAACTTAAGGCTTCCTTCGAAAAAAAAGGAAAGAATTGGAAGAAAACACTTAAACTTGCCTCGGCTGCCTCCTTCATCCTCTCAACTGAACTGTTCTCTACCATTCGAAACCCTAGAGGACTCAACTCTTCTCAGTCGAAGCCTTCATCTGAGTCGACCAGGTATGTGTATGCTTTCTCTTCTTCTCTTCTTCGTCCTGCTGTTCTTCTTCTCTTCTCCGTGCTGCTCTGCTTCTTCTCTGCTACAGTCGACCAGCCGGCCATGGCTGTGTTGCCTTCTTCTCCTTTTTTTTCGTTTTTCTCTCTCCCTTAAGCTCTCATCCTCTCTTTCGGCGTTCTCTGTCTCTGTTTGAGCCATTTTCATCGCCTTTCCTCCCCTGTTTTCGCATTACCGACTTCTCAAGTTCTCCTCCTCTGTTGTGTCTTTCGGGTTCCTCAAGGCAGTGCTCTGTTCGAGCCTTCTTGACTTCTTCAGCAGCAAATTCACTTTTTTTTTTAATTTGCTTTGTTGTCTGACTTGTGTCTATTGGGTTCCTCTGTTTTGTCTTTTTTTTTTTTTGGGTGTGAAATGCAATTAGTGATTAGTGTCTCACTAACTATTTGCTTAATTGCTATGGAATTTTAGTTCGAGAGTTGAAACGGTGAGTTAAATGGAGGATTCAAACCCAACTGGTAACACTTCGGGTTCGGGTTCGGCTTCCTCTAAATCGTTAGACCCCGGAAGGAAGCATGGGAAGCAAGATCCAACAAATAGAAATAATTTCTTTTGCAATTTTTGCGGAGTGAGAACCACCGGGGGTGTTTTCCGACTAAAACAACATCTAGTTGGTGGGCATCGAAACACACTAGCTTGTCAAAGGGTTCCCGAGCATGTTAAGAAAGAAATCCAAGATTACATGGACCTTAAAAAGGCGAGTAAAGAAGCCTATGATATGTCTAAACGCTTGCCACAAAGCTATTTTGATGAAGAAGATGATGATGATGAGTGTGTTGAGATGCCTAAGGGAGGAAAATTCACAAGTGGTGGGTCAAAAGGTAGTAATAGCATGCCTTCAAAGAGATCAAAGACAAAAGGTCCAATAGATATGTTCTTTACTCCTAATCCCGCAGATGTTGTGAAGACAAGAAAGGAAGGGAAGGATCAAGGAAGGCAAAAGACTTTAAATGAGATGTGTAGGAAAGATCTAAGGAACAAAGTTTGTAGGGATATTGCTAGATTCTTTTATAATGGTGCTATTCCTTTTAACTTACTTACACTTGATAGTTTTCAAGTCATGTGTGAGTCTATTGGTCAATTTGGCCCGGGTTTAAAACCATCTTCAATGTATAAGGCAAGGATTCCCCTCCTCAAAAAAGTGGAGGATACCGAGAAAGCAATGGTAGAGAACAAGAAAGAATGGGCTCAAAAGGGTTGTTCAATATTATCTGATGGATGGCGTGATTTCACAGTTCAAAAAGACATTGTTAATTTTCTTGTGAACTCTACTAAGGGTTCGGTCTTTATTAGATCGATGGATGTTTCCGATGTTGTGAAGGATGCAAATCTTCTATTCAAAATTCTTGATGATTTGGTGGAGGAAATTGGAGAGGAGAATGTGGTCCAAGTGGTGACTGACAATATATCTAATTATGTCAAGGCTGGTAAGAATTCTTCTCTAAAAGTTTTGAATGACTTGAATTAGTTTTTTGCCTTTTTGGTTACATTTTTAGTTTCTTACTTTCTTACATCATTCTTGTTAAAATAAATTTATGTAGGAAAGTTGCTAATGGCTAAGAGGCCACATCTATATTGGACTCCATGTGCCGCCCATTGTCTTTACCTCATCTTGGAAGATAGTGGAAATCAAGTTCCAAAGGTCAAGATTGCATTAAAGAAGAGCATGTTCATCAATGCTTACATTCATAGCTCCGTTCCTCTTCTTAACATGATGAGGCGGTTCACGAGTCAAAAAAATTTGCATAGACCGGCTATCACAAGATTTGCCACTTCCTTCATCACTCTTTCTTCTTTTCATAAGCAAAGAAATGCGTTAAGGAAGATGGTAACTTCATAAGAATGGAATGAGAGCAAATGGTCTAAGGAAGCAAAAGGGAAGAAGATGGCATCCTACATTTTACAAGAGAGCTATTGGAAGAATGTTCTTTATTCTCTTAAGTTGACAAGCCCTCTTGTTAAGGTTCTTCGGATTGTTGATGAAGAAAAGAAGCCTCCAATGGGTTATATTTATGAGGCCATGGATAGAACTAAGGAAGCCATTGCTAAAAGCTTTGGACATAAAGAGGAGAATTATGAAATGGCATTCAAGTTTATTGATACGCGATGGGAATGCCAACTTCACCAACCTTTGCATGCGGCCGGGCATTTTCTAAATCCAGAAATTTATTATTCAAACCCAAGCATCGAAGATTGTAGGGAAGTTGTCCAAGGTTTATATGATTGCATAGCAAGGTTGGTTCCGGATTTGACAATTCAAGATAAGATTCTCCAAGAATTAAACTTGTACAAAAATACTCAAGGCCTCTTTGGGATGAACATGGCTAAAAGACAAAGGAATGCACTAGCTCCTGGTAAGAATATTAGATAAGTTTGCCTATATATTTTTCTCTTTCGTTTTCCTTAAAATATTATAATCGAAGATAACTTTTCAATTTTATTTTCTACTAGCTGATTGGTGGAGTAATTACGGATCTGAAGCACCTAATTTGAAGAAGTTTGCCATTCATATTCCTAGCCTCACTTGTAGTGCAACCGGGTGTGAAAGGAACTGGGGTGTGTTTCAACACGTAAGTTAGAAAAATCGAATGTTAATCCTTTTGATAATTTATCGTTTACATTTATTAATATTTAATAATGAAGTCTAATGAAACCTATTTTCTTGTTAACAGCTTCATACCAAAAAGAGAAATCGATTAGCCCAATCTCGCTTGAATGACTTGGTTTTTGTCACAGCGAATCGTGCTTTGAAGCGTAGACGTGAAGAGAGTACCTCTGTGGATCCCATCCTCTTAAAGGACATTGATGAAAGTAATGAGTGATTGCTTGGAAGGATGGATGGTGATTCAGATGATGATACTCTTGTATTTGAGGATGATAATTTGACATGGGCTGCTGTTGCCTGAGCCTCCAGGGCAGATGAGCCTAATTATTACACTAGACGTAGAACATCTCAAGGAAGCACCACCAAGCAAGGCTCTATGTCTAACAAGGATAAAGGAAAGGCTCCTGCTTCATCTTCTAGGCCTCGTGGACGATTTCAATTAGTTGATGAAGATGAAGATGAAGATGAAGATGAGGATGACGATGAGAATGTTGCAGAGTATCAAGAGGAGGAGGAAGAGGACATAGGAGATGACGATGTTGGTGGATTTGATGATGTTGATCCTGAGCATGTGGTGTTGGATGATGATGATGATGACCACGTCGTCTAGTTGATCTCAGATTGCTTTAAGAACTATGTTATATGTTCATTTTTTCTTTCATGACTATGCTTGTTTCTTTGTTTCTAAACTTCTACTAAGTCCTTGTGTGTGTGTTTTCACTTTTTAGAATATTATTACGCTAAATTACCGTCTTGTGGACTATTTGCGATACTTTTGGTGCTTATATTGATGTCTAATTCTTCTTTGATGTCACTATTTTACTCAATTATCATCAATAAGTCATGAAAACTGCTTTCAAATCTTTTTTTAGCTAAAAAAAGGTTCGCATCCTTGAGGCGCGCGCCTTCACCTCGCGCCTCGGGACCCTTTGCGCCTCAGTGCGCCTCGCGCTTTTTCAAACTAAGATGAATTGGAACTCAAGTATTGGGGATTGGATAGTCTTAGCAAACTGGGCAGCACCCTGGGAATTCCCCTTAAGACAGACAGGTACACAATGGAAAAAAGGACGCTCAAGTATGCAAGACTCTTGATAGACATTCAACTTGATGCAGATCTTCCTGAATTTATTGACTTTATCAACGATCAAGATGTCGTGGTTAGGTACCTGTGAGCTATCAATGGAAACCCCTAAAGTGTACACATTGCCACATGTTTGGATACTTAGAGACAGATTGCAGGAAGAAGCATTAGCCCAAACAAGTATGGAAGCCAGTCCAGCACCATGCCCCTTTGCCCTCACCTATGCAACCCATGGCTGAGAAAGAGGATGGTTTTATGCCTGTCTCTAAGCATGCCTCTGCCAAATCACCTCTAGGTGAGACAATCAACAGCTTCATGCTCTGGGGGTCATCAGTTAACTCATAACTAGTTTGGTATTCTTCTTCAGCAGGCTTTACCTCAGGCAGACCAACATGTGGGGGTTACCCCTCATGGATAATATATGTTGTTGGAATATCCGCGGCCTTAATTGGCCAAATAGGTCTGGTGGGTTTGCTTGAAACCAAAGTCAAGGAAAAGAATGTCAACAAGATCGCTAATAATGTCTTCCCTCGATGGCAATGGCATCATAATTTTCAACTAAATCCGAAGGGGAGAATTTGGGTTGCTTGGGATCCTAAAGCATACGTCATTCAAGTAGAAGATATGTCTGAACAGTTCATACATTGCAGGGCTATTCAGCAACAATCCAGGAAACATTTCTATATCACCTTTGTCTATGGGGATAATCACGACCAGACCAGAAGGGAATTGTGGCACTCACTCACAGCTATTGCAGAACATATGGATGATCTATGGTGTGTGTTAGAGGATTTTAATGTCGTTCTTTACTCCGGTGATAGAATGGGGGGGATTGATATTCACAACTTTGAAGTCAAGCCCTTTGCTAATCGTATAGCCACATGTGAGCTTCAAGAACTCAGGTTTCTGGGGCCCTACTTTACATGGACTAATAAAACTATCTGGTCCAGAATTGATAGTCTTCACAAATGCACTCTGGTATGGTCTGTTTGACTTTAGTCAGACCCGATACCTACCTAATTCTCTATCAGATCATACTGCAATGGTCATTGAATCACCTGGCTGCCCTACTCCATCGAGGCTCTTTCATTTCTGTGACATGTGGACTCGAGATGCTGGTTTTATACCTATCATTGTCTCCTATCTAACAACCTGCACTCATTACCCTAAGGGGATGCAGCTCAAGCCTTTCCTTAGCAAGGTTAAAACGGCCCTGCTCAAACTCCACAAAACCAAATTTGCTGACCTCAAAAACCAGCAAATACATGCAAAAGAGGCTTTGGAAAACATCCAAATGCAGTATCTGGCTGCCCCAAACAATCTTGAACTGAAACAGCAAGAGGCACTATATCAGCGTCACCACTTCAGCTCTTGATCTTATCAAACAGCAAAGCAAAGCAGACTGGATCACCTACGGTTATGAATGTTCCAAATATTTCTTTGCCAAGATGAAACAAAGGAAGGCTGAAACCTATGTCTATGATATTCTAGATGATCAGGAATAGCCCCATAGTGCTTTCTCAGCGGTAGCAGCAGTGTTACAGCATTATTACCAGACTCTTCTTGGCCCGAATACCATGGACAGAGACCCAATCAACTCGCAAGCTGTCAGCATGGGAGCCGCGAGCCACTCTCGCAGTGGAGACACAATTACAGCTGTGTGCACCTTTTACAGCAAAAGATATCAAAGCTGCCATGTTTTCCATCCCTAACCTCAAATCTCCTGGCCCCGATGGTTTCAACAGTGGCTTTTTCAAAACCACTTGGCAGTTAATAGAAGATATGGTATGTGACACTATTCAGCTCTTTTTTCAAACATCTCACATGCCATCCCATTTTGGGGGAACAAAAATGATCCTGCTTCCAAAAGTGCCGAACCCATCTCAAGCTAAGGATTTCAGACCTATCTCGTGGTGCACTGTCATATATAAATGTATTGCTAAGCTACTATGCAACAGGTTAAAAGAAGTGCTTCCTCAATTGGTACAGGAACAGCAAGGAGCTTTTGTGCAAGGTCGAGAACTTCTCTTCAATGTCCTGACTTGTCAGGATATAGTGCGGGGTTATGCTAGGAAAGGCATTTCCCCACGATGCATTATGAAAATTGACTTACATAAAGCGTTTGACTCAGTGCATTGGAGTTTCATTCAGGAGTTGCTCTATTCCCTCATATTTCCTCCTCAGTTTGTGAAATAGATTTCCTCCTCAGTTTGTGAAATGGATTATGGGCTCCATCACATCTGTCTCCTACATCATGCACATTAATGGACACCAAGGTGGGGCATTTGTAAGGGGTAGAGGTTTAAAACAAGGTGATCCTCTTTCTCCCCTTCTCTTTGTGCTTTCCATGGAGTATTTCACAATATTGATGCAATTAGCTAGTACGCAACCGGGCTTCTCCTTTCACCCTCATTGTAAGAGCCTACAGCTTACCCATCTAATGTTCGCAGATGATGTCCTGATTTTCAGCAAAGCACATCCACCTACTTTACAGATTATTATGCATACTTTACAGGCCTTTCAGCAATGTGCTGGACTTAAGGCTAATCAAGCTAAATCCCATATAGTATTTTTGATGTAAGTCTCAAGGGAATGAAGCAACCCAAGTCAACTCACATCAAGGACACTCGAAAACAAGCAAACACCCAACGGCCAAGGAGGCACGGCCGTGCTTAATGGCACGGGGTGACCGTGCTAACTTGCTGCCTAGCTCGCTTAGAAAGTGCCTCACTTCACGGTTTGAGATGGTTTTGAGTTCAAGGAAATCTGATGCAATGAGCCTTGTTTTGGCCTTGATTATGTGTGGAAAAGAGTAAGCAAAGGAGTAATGAAAGTGAGGAATGAAAGTAGGATTAAGAACACTAAGAAGATCATTAAAGGAGCTCACGGTTTAAGAGGAGAGAAATCAAGAGCTAGCTTATGAACTTCAAGTGTGTTTAATGAAACTAGGATAGTTCTAAACTAGATGATTAGATAAGATACACCACTAATCACTTAGCTTAGGGCCCTTAATCTTGGATCAGGATAAGATACACCACCTAACCAAAGATTAAGACTCACTTGGTCACCACCTTAATCGGCCACAATTAAGGATAAGCAAGTTAAGTGTTTAAGGAAATCACAAGACACAAATCTTTGCTCTCAACTGAATAATCAACTCTATCTCATTAAATGAACACACAAGGCTTTTATATGGCCTTGAAAATACATAAGAGGGCTTTCCTTCTAAAGTAGGAAAGTCATTAAGCATACCTAAGACTACTTAGTACACGGTTTAGCCTAAAACAAACACAAGCTAAAAGTTTAAGTTACAAAGCACTATTTTATCTTCCTAAGCTCTTTCCTATGCATTAAGGAATGTTAATGACTCAATTTCCCAGCTAGGAAGGTAAGGATACACGGCTGGCCACCTCAAAAGAGCTGAAGAATGCATGGTTGCCATGTCATGCTTGAGTGGCCGTGTGTGAGCTTGCCAAATGGAGGCTTTTCCCTTGCTCCACGTGTCTCTCTCATGGGTGGCTGGTGACAGCTTACCAAGCAGCTCAAAATGATCAAGTAGGCAGGCACTCACCTTAAGCAAACCCCTTGAAGGAGGAAAACCACTAGGCTAAGTAACCGGGTGTCAATCAGCCGGTTTCTGCCTCAACTTGTCACGCATGCTTGACACATCAAATGCTGACTAATTGCTACGTTTCTTACATGGATGAAAACCTCAAGATGTCTAGTTTATCCTCCAACTTGAATCGTAGCATTTGGACTTCATTTGCCCCCTGAACAAACCAGAATTCCAAAAACGTGCAGTTTGTAGTGCAATCCGGGCAAAGTCAAAAGATGAACTATTTTAAGCAACCAATTGAACTCCAAATAATATGAAACCAATTGGACTTAAAAGCTAAGATCTTAAGCTTGAAAATCTCCCAAAAAACGAGCACCAAAACGTGCTTTAAATCCTATGTAATCAGATAACAAAAACCGGGTGAAAATCTGGATGAGAACCCGGGTGCATCACCTTGTGTTTTCTCCATCAAGTGACTTATAGCCGTGACTTTGGACTTGATTTCTTGATTGTTCTGGATCATTGAGACATTATTAGACCTTGAGGATGGACCTCCATCATTCTCCCCTTGTTGGGAAGATTTGATCCTCAAATCAGAAAGGTAGTCATCTGCTTCATAAGGGCTTAAATCAGCAACGTTAAACGTAGCTGATACTCCATAATCTCCTGGTAACTCCACCTTATAAGCATTATCATTAATCTTCTCCAAAATCTCGAATGGACCATCTGCTCGTGGCATCAGCTTAGTTTTCCTTTTGGAAGGAAAACGTTCTTTGCGTGGATGTATCCAGACTAAATCACCTGGCTTAAAAAGCTTCTCCTTCTTGTGCTTGTTAGCTTGGGCCGTGTATGAGAGGGTAGTTTTCTCAAGCTTGGCCTTTACTAACTCATGCAACTTTTGAATCTCTTCTACTCTAGTTAGGGCATCCGCACTAGGCTTTTGATCTAACGGTCGGGAAATAAGATCAAGTGGACTCAGGTGATCAATCCCATAGACCACCTTAAAGGGTGATAGACCAGTAGCCTTGCTAGGAGTTTTGTTATATGCAAACTCAGCATGTGGAAGTAACAGATCCCAGACTTTTGCTTGGTTTTTAATCAAAACCCTTAATAGAGTACCAAGGGTTCGATTAGTAACCTCTGTTTGCCCGTCTGTTTGTGGATGACAAGTGGTACTGTATTTGAGTTTGGTACCCATCTTCTTCCACAAAGTAATCCAAAAGTGACTTAAGAACTTGGTATCTCGATCTGAGACGATGGAACGAGGAATTCCATGTAGTCTCATCACCTCTTTGAAATAGAGCTCAGCAACATGAGTAGCATCATTAGTCTTGTTGCAGGGAATAAAATGAGCCATCTTTGAAAATCGATCCACAACCACAAAGATAGAATCTTTATTCCTTTGTGTCTTTGGTAAACCAAGTATGAAATCCATACTAACGTCTACCCATGGCAACGTAGGAATAGGAAGTGGCGTGTACAACCCCTGGGAGAGCGAATGACTCTTCGCGATCTGACATGTACTGCATCTTCTAATGATATCTTGAACGTCTTTCTCTATGCCTGGCCAATAATAATGTTCCCTAAACATGGTTAGGGTCTTATCTTCACCAAAATAACCAGCTAAAGAACCAGCATGGACTTCTCGAATCAACAACTCACGAGTGCTGCATTTGAGGACACATAACCGAGCACCTTTAAAGAGAAACTCTTCTTGAATTAAGAAATCCCCTTTGGGATGTTTAGCACACTCAGAGCATAACACCCCAAAATCTTCATCATCCTGGTATAAAGCCTTTAGATGCTCAAATCCAAGGATACAAGCATCTAACTGGAATAACAATAGATAACGCCGAGAAAGGGCATCGGCGCCTTGATTCAGCTTGCCGGACTTATGCTTGATAGTAAAGTGAAAGGACTGCAGGAACTCAACCCATTTAGCATGGCATGAGTTTAACTTATGTTGGCCTTGAATATACTTCAAAGCCTCGTGATCTGAGTACAGAATAAACTCACTGGCAATCAAATAATGGTTCCAATGTTCTAGGCATCGAACGATGGCATAGAACTCCTTGTCATAAATTGAATATCTCTTTATGGTATCACATAACTTCTCACTGAAGAAGGCCAAAGGGCGTCCTTCTTGAGTAAGAATTCCTCCAATACCAACTCCAGAAGCATCGCACTCAACTTCAAAGACTTTCTCAAAACACGGTAGAGCTAAAACCGGTGCTTGAGTTAGCCTCTCTTTCACTTCTTCAAAGGCTGCTTGAGCTTTAAGATTCCAAGTGAACGAGGAACCCTTAAGAACTTCAGTCATAAGAGCTAAAATAGTGCTGAAATTGCGCATGAATCCCCTATAGAAAGAGGCCAAGCCATGAAAGCTTCGAACATCATGAATACTCTTAGGAACAGGCCAAGTCCGAATAGCCTCAATCTTGCTTTCATCTGCCTTAATACCATTTTCAGAAACAATATAACCTAAGAAGGTAACTTCATGGATAAAGAAGGTACACTTCTTTAGGTTTCCAAACAATTTCTCCTTTTCAAGAACGAGCACCACCTGAGTTAAGTGATCTTGATGCTCTTGCTCATTCTTGCTAAATACCAAAATATCATCGAAGTAAACGACCACAAACTTGCCCAAGTATGACCGAAATACTTGATTCATCAATCTCATAAACGTACTAGGGGCATTGGAAAGACCGAAAGGCATGACTAACCACTCATATAATCCGCCCTTAGTCTTGAAAGCAGTTTTCCACTCATCGCCCTCTCTAATACGAATCGGATAATAACCACTCCTCAAATCAATCTTACTAAACACCTTAGAACCATGTAACTCATCCAACATATCTTCAAGCCTAGGTATAGGGCACCTATACTTGATAGTAATTTTGTTTATGGCCCTACTGTCAACACACATCCTTATACTACCATCCTTCTTCGGGACCAAAAGAGCAGGAACAGCACACGGACTTAAGAATTCTCGTACCAACCCCTTGAATATCAGTTCTTCAACTTGACGTTGAATCTCTTGAGTTTCTTTGGGATTTGTCCTGTAGGCTGGCTTATTAGGTAGAATGGATCCTGAGATAAGGTCAATATTATGTTGAATGTCACGCTTTGGGGGTAAACCCGAAGGTATCTCATCTGGAAATAGGTGACTAAACTGATTCAATATGACCTTGGCTATGGGATGGGATGGAAGTGGTGTTTCTGGCTCATCTTGTACTTGCAATATCCACTCTTTCAAGGCCTTGAACTCATGTTGAGAAACCTTTAAAAGTGGTTCAACATATGTCAAGAGCAAGTCAGATTGATTTTTGATTTTTTGTGGTTTCATTTTGTGGAGTTCGGATGGTGACATAGGATTCAGGGTAATCTTCTTGCCATCTTTGTTAAAAGAATAAGTATTAAAATAACCATTATGCATAACCTTCCTGTCATACATCCATGGTCGTCCTAACAGAATATGGCAAGCATCCATGGAGATAACATCACACCAAAGTTCATCTTGGTAGTTCTTACCAAGAGAGAATGAAATCAAGCAACGAGAGTTAACTTGTAATCCCTTGCCTTGATTTAGCCATTAAATATTGTATGGGTGTGGGTGTGGGTGTGGGTGTGCCGTGGACTGAAGGTCCAGTTTCTCAATCATGCTCAATGAAACAACGTTGGCACAACTTCCTCCATCGATGATTAACGAGCACACTTTGCCTTGGACTGTACACCGTGAGTGAAAGATGTTCTCACGTTGTTCATCCTTAGCAACTCGTTGATTGCTCAATACCCTTCAAATTACTAGCATCTCACCTTCATTTGCGTTTTCCACAAACTCCTCCTGATCATCCTCATGATCCTCCTCAGCATCTTCTTCCTTTTCCTCTTCTTTCTCCTTGGCAAATTCTCCCTCTATGGCGTCCCACTCAGCTAAGGTAACCACTTTGCGACTAGGACAATCAGAAGCAATATGTCCTAAGTCTTGACACTTATAACACCTTCTCTGGTTTATGGGGTATGGGTTTGGACGTGGGGGATTCAGTAGTGGCCTTTGAGGAGCTTGGTTCTTTTGTGGATTGGTTGGGAAAGGAGTAGATGGTTTAGGCTGAGGTGTGGTACTTCCCTTGTTGAAGGGTTGCCCACGGTTTGGTACTAAATTTGGCTTGAAAGAATCACGAACATTCATCCTAGACTTTCATTGTTGCTCCACCTTATGTGCTAGGACACACACTTCGTCAAAGGTGGTGTAAGCTTGCAATTCAACCACGTTGGCTATCCTAGGATCAAGCCCTCCTAGGTAATGAACCATGATCTGCTCTTCAGGCTCATGAATGTCACATTTGATCGTGAGTTTCTCAAACTCACGTGTATATTCTTCAACACTCATTTTGCCTTGATTCAAATGGTGAAAGAGCATGTATTGATCTTGGACATACGTGGAAGGCAAAAATCGTGCCTTCATCTTGGCTTTCATCTTGTCCCAAGTAGCAATCTTACTCTTCCTCTCCCTAGTTCTCTTAGCATTAAGGTTTGTCCACCATAAGGAGGCATATTTCCTTAGTCTAAGAGCAACTATCTTGACTTTCTTATCCTCCGGAATCTCCTTAAACTCAAAGATACGTTCCACTGTTTGTAACCATTCAATGAACTCATCAGGATCTAGCTTACCCTCAAACTCAGGAATTTCAACCTTGAATTCATTAGAGTTGAAAGTAGGTCGCGTTCTTCTTTGTGTTCTTTCGAATGGTACATCCTCTTCAGAGAATGATAACGCATTGCTAGCTTCCTCTTCATGGCCATAATCCTGTCCCAATTCGAATGCTTGGTGGCTCTTGAAGCTTTTGCTTTTGTTTCATGTTATTCCCAAGCTGTTTCCTCAAGTACTCATTTTGTGCTTTGAGTTCTTGATTACTCACACTCATTTCTTGCATTTGCTTGGAAAGAACCTCGAGCTTTTCTTCCACAGACATGCTAGTACTCATTGTGATCGCAGGAATGAACGGTTTGTGCTTGATTGTGTTTGAACTAATTTCAGAGATAGATTGGGAATGGCGTGGGGTTCAGGCAAGGATCTGAACTTGCTCTGATACCAAAATTGATGTAAGTCTCAAGGGAATGAAGCAACCCAAGTCAACTCACATCAAGGACACTAGAAAACAAGCAAACACCCAACGGCCAAGGAGGCACGATCGTGCTTAATGGCACGGGGTGACCGTGCTAACTTGCTGCCTAGCTCGCCTAGAAAGTGCCTCACTTCACGGTTTGAGATGGCTTTGAGTTCAAATGGAAATCTGATGCAATGAGCCTTGTTTTGGCCTTGATTATGTGTGGAAAAGAGTAAGCAAAGGAGTAATGAAAGTGAGGAATGAAAGTAGGATTAAGAACACTAAGAAGATCATTAAAGGAGCTCACGGTTTAAGAGGAGAGAAACCAAGAGCTAGCTTATGAACTTCAAGTGTGTTTAATGAAACTAGGATAGTTCTAAGCTAGATGATTAGATAAGATACACTACTAATCACTTAGCTTAGGGCCCTTAATCTTGAATCAGGATAAGATACACCACCTAACCAAAGATTAAGACTCACTTGGTCACCACCTTAATCGGCCACAATTAAGGATAAGCAAGTTAAGTGTTTAAGGAAATCACAAGACACAAAGTCTTTGCTCTCAACTGAATAATCAACTCTATCTCATTAAATGAACACACAAGGCTTTTATATGGCCTTGAAAACACATAAGAGGGCTTTCCTTCTAAAGTAGGAAAGTCATTAAGCATACCTAAGACTACTTAGTACACGATTTAGCCTAAAACAAACACAAGCTGAAAGTTTAAGTTACAAAGCACTATTTTATCTTCCTAAGCTCTTTCCTATGCATTAAGGAATGTTAATGACTAAATTTCCCAACTAGGAAGGTAAGGATACACGACTGGCCACCTCAAAAGAGCTGAAGAATGCATGGTTGCCGCGTCATGCTTGAGTGGCCGTGTGTGAGCTTGCCAAATAGAGGCTTTTCCCTTACTCCACGTGTCTCTCTCATGGGTGGCTGGGTGGCAGCTTACCAAGCAGCTCAAAATGATCAAGTAGGCAGGCACTCACCTTAAGCAAACCCCCTGAAGGAGGAAAACCACTAGGCTAAGTAACCGGGTGTCAATCAGCCGGTTTCTGCCTCAACGTGTCACGCATGCTTGACACATCAAATGCTGACTAATTGCTACGTTTCTTACATGGATGGAAACCTCAAGATATCTAGTTTACCCTCCAATTTGAATCGTAGCATTTGCACTTCATTTGCCCCCTGAACAAACCAGAATTCCAAAACCGTGCAGTTTGTAGTGCAATCCGGGCAAGGTCAAAAGATGAACTGTTTTAAGCAACCAATTGAACTCCAAATAATATGAAACCAATTGGACTTAAAAGCTAAGATCTTAAGCTTGAAAATCTCCCAAAAAACGAGCACCAAAACGTGCTTTAAACCTATGTAATCACAAAACAAAAACCGGGTGAAAATCTGGATGAGAACCCGGGTGCATCACCTTGTGTTTTCTCCATCAAGTGACTTATGGCCGTGACTTTGGATTTGATTTCTTGATTGTTCTGGATCATTGAGACATTATTAGACCTTGAGGATGAACCTCCATCAATTTTGGGGGTGCAACACCCACTTGCAGAACACTTGCTTCCAGATTACCGATTTCCAAGGACACCTTCCCCTCACTTACCTGGGAGTTCCAATCACGGCAAGCAAATTAAGTAAAATGGAGTGTAGGGCTTTGGTGGAGAAGATCATGGGAAAAATCAAACTATGGTCCACAAAAAGCATTTCTTTTGCAAGTCGGGCGCAGCTCCTAAATTCTATGATCTTTGGGATGTATAGCTACTGGGCTAATATTTTTATCTTACCCCAAGAAGTGATTCATCAAATCAATCAACGGAGTAGAAACTTTCTCTGGAGTGGGACAACTGAGTTCAAAAGGATTCACTCTATCTCTTGGTCTTCTACTTGCACCCGAAAGAAGTTTGGAGGTTTCGGTCTTAAAAATTTGGCTGCCTGGAACAAAGCTTGTATAGCTAAACTTGTGTGGCTCATTGCTATGAAGAAAGACATACTTTGGGTTAAATGGGTGCATGCGAAATACTTAAAAACCTCTGACTGGTGGGGCTACAAGGCACCTTCTGACTGCACCTGGTACCGGAAGAAAGTGGTTCATGTCAAAGATGTGTTTAAAATTGGGTTTACTGCCCAGTCGCCAAGACCTGACCTGGACTGCACCAGGTACACTACACTGTCAAGCAAGGGGAAGAAAGTGGTTCATGTCAAAG
>JAKOGI010001333.1:85000-117500 GCA_029747015.1 Carnegiea gigantea
TATATATATACACTAAAAAGCACGGACACTCTTCAGAGCTTCACATATCGGTGTCCGGATGCCGACACTGTCAGACACTCTTCGGACACTCTCAAACACAAGCAAAACATATAGACTGGATGACGAAATTAGGTTATGCTATTGATACTTATAGAATGTACATATTATGAACAATTTGCTATTGTTCTCATCCAAACTTAACCCTCTCATAAATAAAGACATAAAACAAATTACAAATGCATAGGTTATAGAATAAATATTTTCTAGCCACCACATGTCTACTATATGTGTCGTATCCTACTTTTGTGAAAAATCACGTGTCCGCGGGTTAAAGTCGAGTCATATCCGTGTCACGTGTCAGTGTTTGTGCTTCTTAGTGTAGACATACACACATCTTGTGCTTCTTAGTGTAGACATACACATAAATGTGTGTATGTGTTTTTTTTTTTTGTGTGTGTGTGTGCATGTGTATACATATACATATACGCATATACACACACGCACGCACACATATATGTATATGCATGTGTGTGTATGTGTCTGTGTGTGTGTGTGTGTGTGTGTGTGTGTGTGTGTGTGTGTGTGTACATAGAAGGAAGATTGGTAACTTTTTAGAGATGGACAATCATGTTTGGCAGAAAAAGAGTAATCTGTATAGGGTGCCCATCTAGGGTGTCTATGCAACGAAGACAAATCACAGTCATTAGTGCCTCATGGAGCATAAAGGACTTGTCTGTACCACACTAAGCAACATAAATAAGCAAATAAACATAACTGATCCCATTTTTTCAAATGGAATAGTCCATCAACTGTGCGTATTCTTCATCCAAGGAAGCACACATGATGCAAACCACCGAAGTCCAAGTAGGCAGAAACAAATTCAAGTCAAATACCCTTTTCTGGTTTTGCTCGAATTTGCTTTTAATTGCCTCTGATTTCCTGAAGCATGTTTTATGGTGTTCCGCATTTGCTTTTAGGAAAAGAATATTGCGGTCTACAATGACTTAAACTAACTGAGGTTGAGGTGCTAGAAATGGTATGCTTTCCCATCAGGATAAAAGCAATGACAAATCCAAATACATCTTTTATCTGCCTCCACTAAATAGGACCTAAGAACTTCAGCGATCAATTTGACAGCTATTGGACAGAGACCAAAACAATATCTCAGATGTTTTCCACATATATATGACAAGAGACATCGTGTTGCCCCCTGTTATCAGATTAGGGAACTCAGGTTTCCGCCATAGGCATGGCTTAGTCTCTCTCTTCTTCGACTTCCTGCAGATGCTAATACACTCGCAACAGAATCCAAGTAACTGCAACAGAACTCTTATACGATAAAAATCAAAAGACAACATTTAGCTCATTCTCAACCGCTTGAAAGCAGTTTCCTTTGTTATTCATTTACAGAGCTGGATGCTGTAAAAGCACCATTGAAATTCTCTGGGATCAGCAGGTGGTTGTGCTCCCAATTTATGTCTCAAGAAACATGTCCCAGCACTAAAGGGCATTCATATTAGAAAGAGGAGGTTTGCAAAAAGTTACATGATGTAATCAATCATTAGATGCGGTGCAGATGACATAACCAAGAACTTGAACCAAAAAGGAACCGAGCAAAAGCCTAATGACAAAGCCGCAGAAGAGATGCAAAGGTAGTACAGGAATCACATCAAAAAAGTAGAGCAATTGAGACATTGAAGCTTGCAAAATAAGACAGAAAACAACAATAGCAATAACAATAACAGAGTAGACAGCTCACCAAAATGGAAGATCTGAGAATGAATGAATCAAAACAGAAACGTCCCAATCACGCCTGGGCCCCACTCAAGGTCTTCAGCTGTACATGGTTAGCATCAGCAGCATTAGGCAAGGGCTCATAGGACCCAAACCTTCTGGAAACACCCACAATCTTAGCAACCACAAAGTAGACCGGAAAAACAAGGACGACCACAACAATGACATGCACAACAAAGGCCAGATCAAGTATGGCGACAGCCCTTAGCTTGGACTCGTCGAGGTCGCACTTGGTGGAGCCCTCGACCCCACTGACGACATCAAGAAGGCGGTGGCATCCTTCGGGAATGAAGGCCTCGACGTAGAGCGAGAGGCCGGTCTGCAGCGCCCAGAGCCCCTGGAGGCAGACGGAGGCAGCGAGGGCGACATCGGCAACGAAGAGGCGGGGCAGGAAGGCGAGGGTGAGGCAGAGAGCGGAGGATGCGGCGGAAATCCGGGAGGAGATGGAGTCGCAGCGGGCCTGGAGGTCGGAGGTCTGGACGGAGGCCTTGAAGGAGGCGACGGAGGAGTGGAGGAAGAACGCAGCAGAGAAGAGGGCGAAGAAGAGGTCGGAGGGTAGGAGGGAGAAGGCGTAGGTGGTCTCGGAGAGAAGGAGGGACAGGGCGAGGAGGAGGAAAAGGAGGATGACGGCGGAGGACTGGAGGGAGGTGAAGAGATGGACGGGGGAGTGGCCCTTGAGGAGAACGTCGGCCTCGGAGGAGGAGAGAGACTGGTGGAGGAAGGAGAGTGTCAGGGCCCCGATGATCAGGTAAAGAGGCAGGAGCCGGAGACGCCCGGAGGAGGCCGACCACAGAGACAGCGCGTGGATGGGCTTCGCCGTGAAATCTCGTGGGGATTTCAGGAAGTTGCGGACGGTCGATATCAGGTGGAATAGCCCTAGCAGCAGCAGCGCCGAGGACGTGAATACCTGGTAGATCAGGGATGACATTTTTCGATTTGATTTTTCGATTTTCTCAGTTGAGGTTTTCCCTTTCTCCTCCTAGCCTGCTCTGGTCTCTGGCTGTTTCAATTCAACTAGGAGAGATTTTTCGTTTGCGGCTTGCCTCGCCGGAGGTCTGACGTTTTTGAATTTTTGCGACTTGTGATTTCGTGTGGGGGCGTCGGGAATCGCCGTTGTAGCTGGTGAGCTGAGAGCGGGAGGAAAGGGACAAGGAGGATCCAATCAGCAGCTAAAACTAAAACTAAAATAGCTTTTTATTATTATTATTTTGGTAATATTCTAACACCATATTGTTTTTCTCAAATATGTTCGGCAAAATTAGCAATTTAGTTAGTGAATAGCAGTTCAAACAGTAGATATAAAATTGATATAAAAAAATATAGATAATTTTTATATACAAAATTTTCAAATGATATTTTTTGCTCAAAAAATATGAAACGCTATTTCTGAATGTCAAAAGCTAATACTGTTAATTTTTCAGAAACGTTGTTTAAAACACTAAACGCTACTTGAAATATTAGTCAAAATACTAAAAATTGACTAATTAGTATATTGATTTAGTGAAAACACTAAATACTATTCAAAATGTTGTTGTCGAACACGGCCATAGTATATGTTTTTATAACTTAGACTATCCTCTGCACCAAAAACTAACATATATTATCCTATCATTACATAGTGATAATTTGGCAATTATTGTTATTAAGTAAACTATCATATTTAAATCTTATGAATAGAAAAATATGTAATCATAGAATTCAATCCTTTATATGTTTGGTTATAAAGGCCCCAAATCCCGAGATCAAAAACTTAAACTATCCTCAGTAATAGCGGTAGATGCAAAAATTTGATACATGCCCACTTTTAATTTTTACAAAAAGATTCAGAAAATTTTATGTACAATTTTTTTAAATTTTTTCACCATAGGGGTGTTGGGTGGTGAAACCCGCCCTTGATATGGATGGTAATTTATAGATGATCATAATATAGGAATGTAATTTTTACAATATCAGTAAAACAACATATAATATAAAATATGATAGTATCTCACTCTTATAATAAGATATGCAATTTAGAATGATATTCTAAAAGTATATAATAACTTCGTACCCCACTTAATTATAGTTTACAATTTACATATACATATTTTTTATATTCTACTCTTATTTATATTTCACCCATGTAACACCCTGAAATTTTATTTACTAATTTTGACCTATGTGCTATTGTATGACTTACGTGTATATTTTAAGTTATTTACTGTAGAATTTTTATGCTTAGGCTTGTGTTACAATTACGTTTGGAAAACAATTGGAAGTTGCTTAATTACTACTAAGAACTATCTTACTATCTATTAAAGGGAAAAAAAAGAGAGCAGGAAGAGAAAAAGGGACTCAATTAGCTAAAAAAAAAAGAAAAAAGATTAAAAGGGTGGATTTTAGCATGATAATTATCGAAAAAGGAGGCAATTCTCCTGATTTTTCTCAATCCCAAAGCCCACAGCATACACACACAACACATGACAGAAAGAGGAGGAAGAGAGAGGAGAAAGAGGAAGAAGAATGGGAATTAATCTTGGTTTAAAGATTAATGTGAGTAATTCTTGTTGTTCCTAAATCTAAAATTGATTAGAGAAGGATTAATTTCATAGTTTATGCTTGAATTTAAAAAACTGATTTGGAATGTTAAAGCTATGAATTTGATATTGCTAGGGTTTAATAAATTACAAACTTAATTCCATTTCTTAGAAACTTGCCCCTAAATGTTTCATGTTTAATTTTTATTTTTGGAGTAAGTGAGGGTGTAAATTGATGAATTCTTTCATGTATATGCTAGACTATGGATTTTTAGTTTGGTTACTTGTATTGGACAAACAAAATGGTAGAAAAAGGTTAAATTTTGCCTACTCTTTAAATTTCTGTGAATTATTAGCTTAGCGAAAATTTTTGAAAATTTTACTATAGGTTCTATATGATGTTTTATAATTTTCTGCAAATTTTTATGAATTTTGGATGTGTAACTATGACTTATGAATGCTTTACTGAGACTTCCCTATTTTAATGCATAATTCTAGCCACTATTTTAATTTCTGGCAACTATTGGTTCTGTGAAAATTTTGGAAACTTTTAATGTAGCATTTACATAATGTTTAGCAATTTTCTGTAAATTTTTGTGAATTTGGGAGGTGTATTTTATGAGTTACAGATTTTTGATTCGAACTATCCTGTCTTAACGCATAATTTTGGACATTGTTTCAATTTTTTGTGGAGGGTTGGCTTAGAAGAAAATTATAAAAATTGTATGGTGGATTATTCATAACATGTAATATTTTCCTACAAATTGTGTCAATGTTGGACATGTATTCTTTGAATTACAAATTTTTGAGTGAAAATGTCTTGTTCGGTGCAATCATGGGTTGTTCGTATGCCTAAACTGTAGAATGATCATGTGGGGGATGATTTTGAGCATTGAAAATAGTATGATGCTTGTTATGGTGCATTGGAAAGTTGTGGCAATTATTTTATGTGAATTTATACCTTGTTTTGATGATGTTTTTGTGCAAATTGTTGATATAAGTTTCTTTGAAATATAAGGTTGTGATATATGATCTCAATAAGTTATGTTTTTATAGGGAAATAGGTTCATATCTTTGGTAAGGCTATTACATTGCGTTCCAGAGTTATAGCCTTAGTATTGACTATTATTATGTTCAGGTCGCCTAGCAGGAAAAGTTCTGACTAATCCCTTGGGATATGAATATCAGTCTTATGTGTTAGCCACATGGGTCCCTAGTGAGGAAGGTTTCGGTTCTAAACTTACAAGGATATGAATGTGACTCTGTAGTTTATGTTTTGTGGGCAGTTCACGTTTTCTAGAGTGAGGATGCCTAGATAGTACCATATGAATGAGTTACGACTGGTCCACGAGGATATGTTTGTCACACTTATATTGTGATGGTTCTTTGAAAAAGTAATGGGTTGATTTCCCCAAAATTAAGAAGTTTGGTTGGACTAAGATTATATGATATGTTATGAATTCGAATTTCGGATTGGAAATGGAAAAATATTAAGGTATTTTTGATATGGTGATTGATTTTAGGAATGTGTAGATTATGTTATTATGAGATTATGAAAAAGGTTGCAAGAAATATGCAACTATATATATGAAAATTGTGGTTATAATCTTAATTAGACCATCAATCAAGCTTAGCGGGCTTTACTTTCTCGTGGACTCGAGTGAGGACTAGGAATCCAAGGGCATGGTTGGTGTGGGACAACAATGGTTTGTTTAGTGAATAAACTAACAACGCAGTTTGTTTAGCTACTGAAGTGGAAACAAGGGTCCTTCAATCGTACATGGTATAGGACAGGTATGGGTGAGCAAGTCTAATAGTCCATCTTATGGCATATTGGTGTGTTTGCTTGTGAAGTTTCAAGAAAATAATTTGCATAATAGATATGAAATGTATGATTGTATCTTTTAGCATGATCATGTTCTTATATAACCTTCCATGTATTATATACTACGTTCTGGCCCTATGTGATATGTGTCCTATATGCAAAGTCTAATATCATGGAAGGTAAGGGTTATTCACTGTGTTCGGGGAACTAATGACCTTATAATATTTTAGGTTTTTAAAAGCTAAAAGCGACCATCGGAGCATATAAGAAGGCTAGATGTTAAATACCTTTTAGAGAGCGAAGTTGGAAAAGCAGACCCTTGTCAGTTGTCGTATACTTATCTTATAGTCTATGTTTGTTAGTTATAGATAAAAATGTATTTTGTACGTAAATACATAAGACTATTATAGTGTTAAGGATATGGTTTAATTATGAATGTTGATGCATGTTTTAGAATCACTCGGCTAACTTTATTTAGACTTTATTATGGCCTTCTGTTGCCCTCATATATTAATAAGATGATTTAGGTTAACGAGTTTATATAGCCTTGTGAATGTCCCCTGTTGAACATCCATGGTGATGACACGCCTACCCCTTTTGGGCGGGGCGTTACAATGCAATAGTAATTTTGTTATACTAATGAAAATTACTAATCACTGATAAATTCATAAATGTAATTAATATATTTGAAATACATTGACTTTACTATTTAACAATTTTTTAATAATTAAGTTAATTTGATAATGTGATAATGCCTAGACAAAAAGGATCAATATCCCTACCACCGGTCGTACCTTCCCCCCTCTCTCAAACGTGGCTCTTGGTTAGTAGCCTTGGAGTCAAGTCAATATCTATCCAAGATCTTGTAGATTTTTTTTAAAAAAAATCTCGTTTTTGAAAAACCTTTTGTACTTTTCTCAAATATAGTGGCAACTTTACTTTCCTTACACAACTCAAAATTTTCAAAAACAAAGTCGAAAGAACAATCACCTACACTAAAGAGCAAGATAGGTAATGAGTATTGCATTTTCATTGGTGTCTCCACTCTAGATGTTTAAGAGATTGAGACTTGAAAGGAATACAATTAAAAAGTGGTTTCTAAAAATTCAAACATTATCTTGTTAGACATCTTACTAGCATTAGAGGTTCAATTGTAGTCATAAAAGGCTTGGTCCTTACCATAGTGTGCGTAGGATTTGAACTTCACCTTTACTTAAGGAAACCTGTAGATACATAGTTCGTCTTAGATGGTCGGGCTATGCCTTCAAGATTCATCCCACTTATAACACTTCTCCTTGGTAACCCTTTAGAGGAATCGAGAATCATCTAAACATGTCCCACACTAAGGAGGGAAAACATGTCCTGGGCCACAAGCCCTTTTTTGCCCAAAACCATAATCCTGACTCAGCACTTATCAAACTCTAGAACATATACTTAGAAAATCTCATGCATGTGCTTTGTGTATGATACGAATGCTTGTGGCACGTCGTTACTTATGTGATCCATGTACATATTTACAGTAGCTCCTATCCATCATCCATGTATTCATGTAAACTTAACATTCTCACATAGAATTCATGTATTCATAGTAGCTTAGCTGATGGAGTACTATCTAGCCAAGGCACTGAAGATCCTTAACCATGCCCAGGAAGTCCAAAATCAACGTCCAAGGTCCAAAGGATGGCTTACATTTTGCAAAGGACACAACCAGTAGCATCTGGGTTCAAGGCAGATTTTAAGCTCGGTTTTGTGTTCTTGATTACTTTGGCCTCCATGAGGTTTAAGTCCCAATTTTTTGCATATCTTGGTTTCCCAAGATGTTATCTATTTGGTCCAATTGATAAATTCAAGTTAAGTTAAGTGGAAGTTGACGAACCGGGTCATTTTTGCAAATAGTGTAGGCTGGAACCCGGTTCTAATTGGTCTGTGTTTTCTAAGGTTGTGGACCACCAAATGAAGTCATGATTCTGTATTTCCACTTGAAGGAGTTAGGAGACATCCAGAGCTTTCTATCCATATGTGGCAATCCAAATCATGCCCACTTTTTGCATGGGATATGTGGCGTCTAAACACAGCTTCCAAACCGCTACATTTTGCCCAGTTGCACCTAATTGGTGCATTTGGTGGTTGATGTCATTCCAACCATCCAATCTTGTCCAAGCAACATGATTTGGTAGCTAAAGGAATCTTGGACACAATTATGGGACAACCAAATGAAGAACCAATGAGAAACAAGGAAGGAAAGGCAGAAGCATCCTCATTGGCTAGTTATAAAGCAAGGAAGCAACTAACCACTTTTCCCCTTTTCTCACATGCTAGCAACTGCCTTAGTGCTTAAGTACTTGATTAGTAAAGAGTTTAGCTTTAATCCAAAAGATTAACTAGAGTCAAAGGTTGTAATTAGCAAAGGTTAAGCTAGGCTTTACTTTGGTGTGTCATGAGTTATGCTTAAACCGTAAACTAGGCAAGATTAGGAGGTTTCCTAATCTTGAAGAAACCCCACCCCCTTTACTTGACTAGCTTGTGTGCTTGTATGCTAGAGTATAAGGGCCATAAACATGCATTTTGGAAATAGATTACACACTTTGAAAGACAGAAAACAGAGCATTGCTCATTGAAAACCGAATACAAGGCCGATTAAAGTAGTGATCAAGTCGAGTCTTAAACTTGATTAAGTGGTGTTTGTGTATCTTAATCATAGTTTAAGGGCCCTAAGCTTGAGCTTGGTGGTGTTTTTGTATCCAAGTTTCAGGTTTAGCATCTATCTTTCCCTTACATTACTTTCGAGTTTCATTGAACTCAAGCCTAGAATACCGTTTGTTCTAAGCTTAACTTTCATTCCCTTTGAGAGTGAGATTAGTTCAGTGAGTTTTCCATCATATTTGGTCTTAGAGCTGAGTTTCTCCTTGGCCTGATGTTCCCTTCCACACTTCCAGATTCGTTTCCCACACACAATTTAAACACAAAGCCCATTTCAGTTCTAAGATAACCAGTTACACGATGAATATTAGTTTGAGTTTGGATGAAAAGCTTGATGCAGTTTTGAAGAGCAATCATGATATCACTATTTAAAATCAAGAACTCAAGATTTCTAATTAAGAACTAAGAGCTCAGAATGAGTACCTAAGGAAACAGCTTGGTACTTTCTTGAAACAGAAGTAAAAGATCAACGAAGAGCCAACCCAGTTTGATCGAAGAGAGGAAGACAAAGCTAACAACCCCTTGAGTTCATCTAATAAGGATGAACCAGCAAGGAGAGTAAGAATGGAGCTAATATTTTAAGCCAACTCTAATGATTTTAGGGTTGAGATTCTAAAGTTTAAAGGCAAGTTGGATCTAGATGAGTTCCTTGAGTGGATGCATACAGTGGAGAGAGTTTTTGAGTACAAGGACGTTCCTGATGACAAGACGGTCAAGCTAGTGGCCCTTAGGCTAAGGAAGTATGCCTCTCTTTGGTAGATTAACCTTTGTGCCAAAAGGGTAAGGTGTAGGAAAAGCAAGATCAGGACATGGGAGAAGATGAAGGCAAAGCTTAAGTCAGGGTTTCTTCCACCCATTTACATCCAAGATAGTTACTCTCAGCTCCATAATCTTCCACAAGGTGGCCTCAATGTTGAAGAATACACACGTGAGTTTGAGAAACTCATGATCAAGTGTGATATCCAAGAGCTAGAAGATCAAACTATGGTTAGATACTTCGGGGGACTTGATCCTAAGTATGCTAATGTAGTTGAATTGTAACAGTTCACGTCCTTTGATGAGGTATGTGTTCTTGCGCACAAGGTTGAGCAGTAAAGGAAGACTAAATAGCCCTTTAAACATGAGTTTAGCAAGCCTCCACCTCGGAACACACCCTTTAACATAGGGAGTTCTAACCCACCTCCTAAGCCCACAAATCCTTCCCCACCATTCCCACAAAGAACCTAAACTCCACAAAAGATCCAACCACCTCTAAACAGACCCAATCCTAGTCCCATGAATACAAGAAGGTGCTTTAAGTGCTAAGGATTAGGACACATTAGTGCGGACTACCTTAGCCAAATGGAAAGCCATGGAAGAGCAAGAGATTGAGGAAAATAAGGGGAATCTTGAGGGTAACCTCAAGGAAACACTAGAGGAGGTAGAGGAGGAAGCAGATGAGGGTGAAATGTTAGTCTTGAGAAGAGTTTTGAGTAGCCAGAAGGGTTCCAAAGACGAGCAAAGGGAGAATATCTTTCATACTCAGTGCACGGTTCAAGATAAGGTTTGCTCCTTGATCATTGATGGAGGAAGTTGTGCCAATGTAGTTTCCCTTAGCATGTTTGAGAAACTAGGCTTGCAAGCCATGACCCAATCCCATCCTTATAACATCCAATGGTTAAATCAAAGCAAGGGGTTACAAGTTAACTCTCGGTGTCTCATTTCTCTATCCCTTGGTAAGAATTACCAATATGAGTTATGGTGTGATGTTATCCCCATGGATGCATGCCATATCTTGTTAGGTAGGCCTTGGATGTATGATAGAAAGGTGATGTGTAATGGATTCCTAAATACATACTCCTTTTCCAAAGGAGGAAAGAAGATCACCTTGGTTCCTTTATTGCCATCTGAGCTCCACAAAAGCAAGCTTCAAAAGAAACCCGAGCATTCTGGTTGTTTATTAACCTTTAGTGAACCACTTTTAAGGGCCTCATACCATGAGTTTAAGGATTTTAAGGAGTGGATTTTGAGCATCCAAGAGGAACCAGAAACTCTCCTCCCAAGCCACCCAATTGCCATTTCCTTGGTACACTAATTCTGTCACTTGTTTCTATAGGAGATACCTACGGGTTTGCCTCCTAAGAGAGATATCCAGCACCACATTGATCTCCTTCTAAGTTCTATCCTTCCAAGTAAGCCAGCATATCAGATGAATCCTAAGGAAACCATAGAGATTCAAAGGTAAGTGGAGGAACTAATGACCAAAGGGCTTGTACGTGAGTCTTTAAGCCCTCGTGCCGTACCTGCCTTACTAGTTCCTAAGAAGGATGGTAGCCAACGTGTGTGTGTAGATAGCAGAGCCATAAACAAAATCACAATCAAGTACATGCACCCTATACCTAGACTTGAAGACAAGCTAGATGAGTTACATGGCTCAAAAGTGTTTTCAAAGATAGACCTTCGAAGTGGATACTAAAAATCAGAATCCGAGAGGGAGATGAATAGAAGATGGCATTCAAGACTAAAGAAGGGTTATATTAGTGGCTTGTTATGCCATTTGGTCTTTCCAATGCTCCTAGCACACTCATAAGGATAATGAATCAAGTATTCAGACCTTATATTAGAAAATTTGTGATTGTATACTTCGATGATATTCTTATCTATTCTGAGAGCGAGCAAGAGCATCAAGATCACCTTACTCAGATTATGCTTATTCTTAAACGTGAGAGATTGTATGGTAACCTTAAGAAGTGTACCTTTTTCACTCATGAGGTAACATTCTTAGGTTATTTTGTTTCTAGTGAAGGCATCAAGGAAGATGAGAGCAAGTTAGAGTCTATTCGGTCATGGCCTCTTCCACAAAGCATACATGACGTGCAAAGTTTCCATGGTCTTGCTTCTCTTTATAGGAGGTTCATAAGGAAATTTAGCACTATCATGGCTCCCATGACTGAGGTGATTAAGGGTACATCATTCCAATGGATCCCTAAAGCCTAATCTGCCTTGAGAAAGTGAAAAGGAAACTAACTGAAGCACCTGTTCTTGCCTTGTCGTGCTTTGGGAAAGTCTTTAAAGTTGAATGTAATGCATCTGGTGTTAGAATAGGTGGTGTTCTTACCCAAGAAGGTAAACCTTTGGCCTTATTTAGTGAGAAATTATGTGATTCAAGATGAAAGTATTCCACCTATGATAAAGAGTTCTATGCGATTGTGCGATGTCTTGAGCACTGGAGTCATTATCTTGTAGCCAATGAGTTTATTTTGCATTCTAATCATGAGGCTTTAAAGTATATTCAAGGCCAACATAAGTTAAACTCACACCATGCTAAATGGGTTGAGTATCTCCAGTTAGTTCACTTTACAATCAAGCACAAGTCTGGAAAACTCAATCAAGGTGCTGATGCATTATCAAGGAGACATCTACTCCTGTTTTAGTTAGATGCTTGTATACTTGGTTTTGAGCATCTAAAATGTTTATACACTAATGATGAAGACTTTGGGGAGTTGTTCTCTGTGTGTCAAAAGCACCCTAAAGGAGATTTCTTAATCCGAGAGGGCTTTTTGTTTAAGGGTACACCGCTGTGTATTCCAAATTGTAGCACCTGTGAGCTATTGACTAGAGAGGTGCATGGCGGTTCTTTGGCTAGTCATTTTGGAGAGTCCAAGACCTTAACTATGTTAAGGGAACACTATTACTGGCCAGGAATGGACAAGGCTACTCAAGACATCCTAAGGAGATGTGGAACATGCCAAGTTGCTAAGAGTCACTCCCTTTCCCATGGCTTATGTACACCCCTTCCAGTTCCAACTCTACCTTGGGTGGATGTAAGCATGGATTTCATTTTAGGTTTGCCTAAAACCTAAAGGAACAAGGATTCTATTTTTGTGGTGGTGGATAGGTTTTCAAAGATTTCCCATTTCATAGCGTGTAACAAAACCGATGATGCTACACACATCGCGGAGTTGTACTTCAAGAAGGTAACCAGATTACATGGTATTCTTAAGTCCATTGTTTCTAATAGGGATACAAAGTTCTCAAGTCATTTTTGGATTACCTTATGGAAGAAACTTGGTACTAAACTCATCTATACTACCACTTGTCATCCCCAAATTGATGGGCAAACCGAGGTGACTAATTGAACCCTAGGCACTTTTCTAAGGGCTTTAATTAAGCCTCATGCCAAAGCTTAGGATCTACTCTTGCCACATGCTGAGTTTGCTTACAATAAGGCACCAAGCAAGGCTACTGGTCTATCCCCCATTAAAGTGGTCTATGGAATTGATCCCCTTAGCCCACTTAATCTCACTCCACAACCTTTAGACCAAAAGCCTAGTACGGATGCAGCATCTAGAGTGGAAGAGATTCAAAAGCTCCATGAGTTAGTTAAGGGCAAAATAGAGAAGACCAATACATTATATCAATCCCAAGCTAACAAGCATAGGGGAAAGATGGTTTTTCAACCTGGAGACCTCGTATGGATACACCTAAGGAAGGAACGTTTTCCTTCCAAGAGAAAGAACAAGCTTATACCAAGAGCTGAAGGTCCATTTGAGGCTCAAGAAAGGGTAAATGACAATGCATACAAGGTTGATTTACTAGCAGATTATGGAGTTTCAGCCGCATTCAATGTGGCAGACTTGAGCCCCTACATTTCAGATGGCTACCTAGCAGATTTGAGGATCAAATCTTTTCAACAAGGGGAGGATGATGGAGTCCTACCTAGCCAAAGACACTGAAGATCCTCAACCAAGTCCAGGAAGTCCAAAATCAACGTCCAAGGTTAGAAGGATGGCTCATATTTTGCAAAGGACACAACCAGTAGCATCCACGTTCAACCTTAGAGGCTATTTACTTAATATACTCATCCTGCTTTTGTTGTGCCATAAGCATACTTTCCATCATAGTCTCTAAATTGGACTTTTGGGGTACTTGTGGAGGCAAATGAGGTCTTTGAAAATCGGGGGATGGACAAGCATTCATTGGGGGCATATTCGGAGGATTTGGATTAGACCTATATGAGAAATTCGGATGATTCCTCCAGCCTAGATTATAGGTACTAGAATAATGGTCATTGGCAGGTCTCGGGTTAAAGTTTTGGACATAATTGACTTTACTCGAGTCTTGGAAAAAAGGACTCCTAACTTGACAATTCAAAGTCACATGTTCAATATAACCCCAAATTTCACATGGGGGAGGGGCACCAGAATTCACAACATTAACATTTATACGGTCCAACCTTTGAGTCACAGCATCATGATGTACCTCCTGAGGGTTAATACTAAAACTCAATTGAAGAGTGAAAGGTTAAAACCAAGGAAGAATATAATCAAGAAAAAAACCAAGGAAAGTGGCACGTTAGGGGCTGTTTGTGAGGCAGCAACAACGTGAGGTAGGGATGGAATTTAGAATCAAAGGATTCTAAATGGGAAAAGGAAAAGGAACTTGAAGCATCTTCAAAGGATTAAATGAAAACAAAGCTAGAAAGTAAGAACACAAGGCTTTGCAATCTGAAAACTAGCTTAGTAATCTTCAAACCCGTGTAGATAAACAAGGTAGATGGATAGAACTAAACCTTTGTTTGGATACAGAAACACCACCAAATGAAGGTTTAGGGCCCCTAAACTTGATTAAAATACAGAAACACCACTTAAATAAGTTTAAGACTTCACTTGAACACCACCTTAATCGGCCTAATTAAGGATAAGCAAGTTAAGTGTTTGAGAGGAACACAAGACACAAAGTCTTTTCTTAATTTCAATACTCAAGCTTGATATATTACAAAAGAGCAGCAAAGGCATTTATAAGGCCTTTGAACACACAAAAAAAAAGCTTTTCTTCTAGGCAAGGAAAGGTATTAAACTAATCTTATGCTTAATTACACACGGTTTAAGCTTAAACATGCATAAGCTGAAAGTTTAAGCTACAAAACACAAGATTTCTTTCTTAAACTCTTTCCTAAGCATTAAGAAACCTTGTTGACTCAATTTCCCTTCAAGGAAGGTAAGGGATGCACATTTGCCACCTCAAAAGGCTGATGGATGCATGGCTGCCAAGTTGTTTGAGTGTGGTCGGTCCATAGCTTGCCATGTGTCGTCTTCTTCATGCTTCCACGTGTCATTCACCTATGTGGCTGAGTGGCAGCTTACCAAGCAGCTCTAGTGACCAAGTAGGCAAGCACACACCTCAAGCAAACCCATCTAGGAGGGAAATCCTCCTTGCTAAGCAACCGGGTATCTAGGTGCCTGTTTCTGCCGTGCTTTGTGCTGCATGGTTGACACTCAAATGCTGAGTAATCTTGTCTTTCCTTACATGGAAGGAAACCTCAAGATGTCTAGTTTACCCTCGTTTTTGAATCATAGCATTTGGACGTCATTTACCCCTTGAATGAGCCTGATTTCCCAAACCGTGCAGATTGGACTCCAAAACAGCACAGGTTTACTAATTAGCTTAATTCACTAACCAATTGAACTCCAAATCCGGTAATTCCAATTGGACATGAAAGCTAAGATCTTGGGGACCCAAAATATGTAAAAATACAAGACTTAGAGCAAACTATATCATAAGAAATAAAAAGAACAAAACCGGGTACATTCTGGCCCTGCTGGGCAGTTTTGACACCTTGGGTTTAATTGCTGATTTGAACGACCAAATGAAGTCCAAATTGGATGAAACTTGATTTGTTGGAAAGATAACATCTTGAACTTCAAATCCATAAAAAATTATTAGACGTAAACCCTTAGTATGTTTGAGAAATTAAGCACACAAAAACGGGTTAGCTGCTGGATTTAACCCTTGCCCTGCAGTTTCAATGCTTAATCAAAACTTGGATGATTTATTCATCCTTAAACCAGCATATTGAGCTTACCTAATTGATTTGATTCTTTTAAAACAAAAGGGATGGAGGGATTTCCATCATACTTCCCTTGTTAAAACTGATTTGCCCTCAAATCATAGTAGGTAATGAACTCCTCTTCTTTCTTCATTTCTGGCTGAAATAAAATCAACCATCAAAACAAGTCTCTTTTGAACTTAGAGACTCTTTTCTTTACTCTCCCCTTGCTGATCTGAATGGTGGACATAGAGGACTTCTTGGACTTGCTTCGAACCAATTCTTCAAATGCTCTTAACTCAAAATTAGGAGCTTTTAGTAATGGTTCTGAAATGGATTGACAGAAATTTGGGTTGAGTGTTTTAGGTGTGGGTGGAGCGGGAAAAAATGATGGTGGTTCATGAAAAGTGGTGGGAAGGCTGAGATGCTCATGGCTTCTAGGTGGATGGTGGATGTTTAAAGTGAGCATATCACCTTTATTTGCCTCAATTTCTATCTCCTCAAGATCATCTTCTTCATCCTCTTCTTTTTCCTCCTCTAATTCGACCTCCTTCGGTTCTTCCACCAATGGACATCTTCTTTTCCTCCTGATTTTCCTCCTCTCTCACGGCTTTCCTTTCTTTCGAGGTAATGACCTTGTTGTTTGGGCAATCCGTGGCTAAGTGTCCAAGCCCTTGGCACTTGAGACACCTCCTAAGTTGTGGGGGAAAGATCATTTGTGGGGTTGGATTTTTTTTATGGGGTGGAAGGAAATGAACCCGTGAGCTTAATGGAGATACTTTCTTTCATGGGCATGTAAGTGGATGGGTAAAAGGAACCCTTCAACTTACTACTCAATTTCTTCCAAGTTCTCACCTTTTCTTTTCCTTTCTTTTTTCGCTCAAACTTGTATTTATTCCACCACTGAAGTGCACACCTCTCAATCTTGAAATAACCACTTTGAACTTCTCTTGGTCACTAAGGATACAACAAGCAAAAACTCGTTCCACCTTAGATAACCAACCTGTGAACTCTTCCTTTTCGCCACGAAATTTTGGAATTGCAAAGCAAGCATATCCAATATCAATAAAAGCTAGTTCTTTCTCCAAGTTCATTGAAGATGGCATGAAGGATGAGGTCTAGGGTTCTTTGTGGATTGATTTGAAACGTAAGTAGGTTGCTTGTGTTTGGATTTAATTTGGGAGCGTGGGGTTCAGGCAAGAATCTGAACTTGCTCTGATACCAAATATGATGTACCTCCCGAGGGTTAATGCTAAAACTCAATTGAAGAGTGAAAGCTTAAAACCAAGGAAGAATACAATCAAGAAAAAAACCAAGGAAAGTGGCACGTTAGGGGCTGTTTGTGAGGCAGCAACAACGTGAGGTAGGGATGGAATTTAGAATCAAAGGATTCTAAATGGGAAAAGGAAAAGGAACTTGAAGCATCTTCAAAGGATTAAATGAAAACAAAGCTAGAAAGTAAGAACACAAGGCTTTGCAATCTGAAAACTAGCTTAGTAATCTTCAAACCCGTGTAGATAAACAAGGTAGATGGATAGAACTAAACCTTTGTTTGGATACAGAAACACCACCAAATGAAGGTTTAGGGCCCCTAAACTTGATTAAGATACAGAAACACCACTTAAACAAGTTTAAGACTTCACTTAAACACCACCTTAATCGGCCTAATTAAGGATAAGCAAGTTAAGTGTTTGAGAGGAACACAAGACACAAAGTCTTTTCTTAATTTCAATACTCAAGCTTGATATATTACAAAAGAGCAGCAAAGGCATTTATAAGGCCTTTGAACACACAAAAAAAAGCTTTCCTTCTAGGCAAGGAAAGGTATTAAACTAATCCTATGCTTAATTACACACGGTTTAAGCTTAAACATGCATAAGCTGAAAGTTTAAGCTACAAAACACAAGATTTCTTTCTTAAACTCTTTCCTAAGCATTAAGAAACCTTGTTGACTCAATTTCCCTTCAAGGAAGGTAAGGGATGCACGTTTGCCACCTCAAAAGGCTGATGTATGCATGGCTGCCAAGTTGTTTGAGTGTGGTCGGTCCATAGCTTGCCATGTGTCGTCTTCTTCATGCTTCCACGTGTCATTCACCTATGTGGCTGAGTGGCAGCTTACCAAGCAGCTCTAGGTGACCAAGTAGGCAAGCACACACCTCAAGCAAACCCATCTAGGAGGGAAATCCTCCTTGCTAAGCAACCGAGTATCTAGGTGCTTGTTTCTGCCGTGCCTTGTGCTGCATGGTTGACACCTCAAATGCTGAGCAATCTTGGTTTTCCTTACATGGAAGGAAACCTCAAGATGTCTAGTTTACCATCGTTTTTGAATCATAGCATTTTGGACGTCATTTACCCCTTGAATGGGCCTGATTTCCCAAACCATGCAGATTGGACTCCAAAACAGCACAGGTTTACAAATTAGCTTAATTCACTAACCAATTGAACTCCAAATCCGGTAATTCCAATTGGACATGAAAGCTAAGATCTTGGGGACCCAAAATATGTAAAAATACAAGACTTAGAGCAAACTGTATCATAAGAAATAAAAAGAACAAAACCAAGTACATTCTAGCCCTGCTGGGCAGTTTTGACACCTTGGGTTTAATTGCTGATTTGAACGACCAAATGAAGTCCAAATTGGATGAAAGTTGATTTGTTGGAAAGATAACATCTTGAAATTCAAATCCATAAAAAATTATTAGACGTAAACCCTTAGTATGTTTGAGAAATTAAGCACACAAAAACGGGTTAGCTGCTGGAATTAACCCTTGCCCTGCAGTTTCAATGCTTAATCAAAACTTGGATGATTTATTCATCCTTAAACCAGCATATTGAGCTTACCTAATTGATTTGATTCTTTTAAAACAAAAGGGATGGAGGGATTTCCATCATACTCCCCTTGTTAAAAATGATTTGCCCTCAAATCATAGTAGGTAATGAACTCCTCTTCTTTCTTCATTTCTGGCTGAAATAAAATCAACCATGAAAACAAGTCTCTTTTGAACTTAGAGACTCTTTTCTTTACTCTCCCCTTGCTGATCTGAATGGTGGACGTAGGGGACTTCTTGGACTTGCTTCGAACCAATTCTTCAAATGCTCTTAACTCAAAATTAGGAGCTTAGTAATGGTTCTGAAATGGATTGACAGAAATTTGGGTTGAGTGTTTTAGGTGTGGGTGGAGTGGGAAAAAATGATGGTGGTTCATAAAAAGTGGTGGGAAGGCTGAGATGTTCATGGCTTCTAGGTGGATGGTGGATGTTTAAAGTGAGCATATCACCTTTATTTGCCTCAATCTCTATCTCCTCAAGATCATCTTCTTCATCCTCTTCTTTTTCCTCCTCTAATTCGACCTCCTTCGGTTCTTCCACCAATGGCATCTTCTTTTCCTCCTGATTTTCCTCCTCTCTCACGGCTTTCCTTTCTTCCAAGGTAATGACCTTGTTGTTTGGGCAATCCGTGGCTAAGTGTCCAAGCCCTTGGCACTTGAGACACCTCCTAAGTTGTGGGGGAAAGATCATTTGTGGGGTTGATTTTTTTTGTGGGGTGGAAGGAAATGAACCCGTGAGCTTAATGAAGATACTTTCTTTCATGGGCATGTAAGTAGATGGGTAAAAGGAACCCTTCAACCTACTACTCAATTTCTTCCAAGTTCTCACCTTCTCTTTTCCTTTCTTTTTTCGCTCAAACTTGTACTTATTCCACCACTGAAGTGCACAACCTCTCAATCTTGAAATAACCACTTTGAACTTCTCTTGGTCATTAAGGATACAACAAGCAAAAACTCGTTCCACCTTAGATAACCAACCTGTGAACTCTTCCTTTTCGCCACGAAATTTTGGAATTGCAAAGCAAGCATATCCAATATCAATAAAAGCTAGTTCTTTCTCCAAGTTCATTGAAGATGGCATGAAGGATGAGGTCTAGGGTTCTTTGTGGATTGATTTGAAACGTAAGTAGGCTGTTTGTGTTTGGATTTAATTTGGGAGCGTGGGGTTCAGGCAAGGATCTGAACTTACTCTGATACCAAATATGATGTACCTCCCGAGGGTTAATGTTAAAACTCAATTGAAGAGTGAAAACTTAAAACCAAGGAAGAATACAATAAAAAAAAAAAACCAAGGAAATGGCACGTTAGGGGCTGTTTGTAAGGCAGCAACAACGTGAGGTAGGGATGGAATTTAGAATCAAAGGATTCTAAATGGGAAAAGGAAAAGGAACTTGAAGCATCTTCAAAGGATTAAATGAAAACAAAGCTAGAAAGTAAGAACACAAGGCTTTGCAATCTGAAAACTAGCTTAGTAATCTTCAAACCCGTGTAGATAAACAAGGTAGATGGATAGAACTAAACCTTTGTTTGGATACAGAAACACCACCAAATGAAGGTTTAGGGCCCCTAAACTTGATTAAGATACAGAAACACTACTTAAACAAGTTTAAGACTTCACTTGAACACCACCTTAATCGGCCTAATTAAGGATAAGCAAGTTAAGTGTTTAAGAGGAACACAAGACACAAAGTCTTTTCTTAATTTCAATACTCAAGCTTGATATATTACAAAAGAGCAGCAAAGGCATTTATAAGGCCTTTGAACACACGAAAAAAAAGCCTTCCTTCTAGGCAAGGAAAGGTATTAAACTAATCTTATGCTTAATTACACACGGTTTAAGCTTAAACATGCATAAGCTGAAAGTTTAAGCTACAAAACACAAGATTTCTTTCTTAAACTCTTTCCTAAGCATTAAGAAACCTTGTTGACTCAATTTCCCTTCAAGGAAGGTAAGGGATGCACATTTGCCACCTCAAAAGGCTGATGGATGCATGGCTGCCAAGTTGTTTGAGTGTGGTCGGTCCATAGCTTGCCATGTGTCGTCTTCTTCATGCTTCCACGTGTCATTCACCTATGTGGCTGAGTGGCAGCTTACCAAGCAGCTCTAGGTGACCAAGTAGGCAAGCACACACCTCAAGCAAACCCATCTAGGAGGGAAATCCTCCTTGCTAAGCAACCGGGTATCTAGGTGCCTTGTTTCTGCCGTGCCTTGTGCTGCATGGTTGACACCTCAAATGCTGAGCAATCTTGGTTTTCCTTACATGGAAGGAAACCTCAAGATGTCTAGTTTACCCATCGTTTTTGAATCATAGCATTTGGACATCATTTACCCCTTGAATGGGCCTGATTTCCCAAACCGTGCAGATTGGACTCCAAAACAGCACAGGTTTACTAATTAGCTTAATTCACTAACCAATTGAACTCCAAATCCGGTAATTCCAATTGGACATGAAAGCTAAGATCTTGGGGACCCAAAATATGTAAAAATACAAGACTTAGAGCAAACTATATCATAAGAAATAAAAAGAACAAAACCGGGTACATTCTGGCCCTGCTGGGCAGTTTTGACACCTTGGGTTTAATTGCTGATTTGAACGACCAAATGAAGTCCAAATTGGATGAAACTTGATTTGTTGGAAAGCTAACATCTTGATCTTCAAATCCATCAAAAAATATTAGACGTAAACCCTTAGTATGTTTGAGAAATTAAGCACACAAAAACGGGTTAGCTGCTGGAATTAACCCTTGCCCTGCAGTTTCAATGTTTAATCAAAACTTGGATGATTTATTCATCCTTAAACCAGCATATTGAGCTTACCTAATTGATTTGATTCTTTTAAAACAAAAGGGATGAAGGGATTTCCATCGCATCAGCTTTAGCAAAAAGCAAAGTAAGTGTATCAACGTCAAGCTTACCTCCAACCCATTTGGGTTGGCCTCGTTCGGTGGACCATTGGAAATTATTAAGTGTCATCTCCTTAATCAAATTATAGGCCTTGTCTACAGTTTTATTCATTAAAGTTCCTCCTGCCGCCGCATCGATAGTGGACCTTGCAGGTTGGGTCACACCATTATAAAAAGCTTGAATAATTATCCATCGTTGAAGATCATGATGGGGGCATAAACGCAGCAGATCCTTAAACTACTCCCAAGCCTCATAGAGTGTCTCATCATCCTTCTGAGTGAAGTTGGTGATCTGATTCCTTAGACTTACCGTTTTGCTCAGAGGGAAGAACTTGGTGAGGAAAGTTCTAGTAAGCTCATCTCATGTGGTGATACATCCTGAAGGCAAAGAATGTAGCTAAGCTCTTGCCTTATCCCTTAGTAAGAAGGGAAATAATCACTGTCGAATGGCATCGGTGGAGACTCCGTTAAGCTTCAACGTGTCGCACACCTCTAAAAAGACCGAGAGGTGTAAATTCGAGTCTTCTAAAGGGGTGTTTCCAAACTGGGATTGTTGTACCATGGAAATGAGAGTCGGCTTAAGCTCAAAATTGTTTGCATCAACGTTAGGGCGAGTGATGCTTGAGGCGATTCCTTGGACTCCAGGGGTAACAAAATCCCTAAGCGTCCTCCTTTGGTCACCTCTTCCTCCCGCCATATTTGTTGAAGTTCCTCTTGCCTCACATCTTTGTTCTTCAATCTTTTGGTTCTTCCTCCTTAAGTGGAAAGTCCTCTCGATCTCGGGACCGGGTTCGTATAGAAATGGACTTTGCATAAACTGGGAAGATGCCTGCAAGAACTATCACCAACACTAACAATGCAATCAAACAAGAAAATAAAGAATAAAAGAAAAAAAAACTTAGTTACTTTCGTAAGACTAACTCAATACTTAATAAAATGGTCCCTGGCAACGGCGCCAAAAACTTGACTACTGCCGTAAGCATAAGGGTGTCATAGTATAGATAAAATATCATCCTCAGGAACTAAAGTAATCTATCGAGTCCTTTCTGTTAGAAAACGCTAAGCAATAACTTAATCGAGGATTTGATTTAACAAATTCTAATTAACTGATTCTAACTTCAATCAAGAAGAAACACCTAGGGATTTATGTAGTTAAGAAAGGTGTTAGATCAATATGATTAACATGCGCTTTTCTCTAATTGGATAATTTTGAGGAATTGTAATTTATCTAGAAGTTAGTCTATTCTTTCGAAATCAACCAAATTGCCTAACCTAAGCAAAAGTCACTCTTTCAAACTAATTTCTCTTAATCCAAGTTCAATATTTTTGATTACTCTCAAGTTCTCCTAACATACAATTCTCTCTTTCAAGTCATCGCTATATTAGGTTTTATCTCAGCCACACAGCTGAAGGAAGACGAAGAGGCAGCAGTTTCATGCTCACCATGACCCATTGCAGGTACCACGGTCCGACTGTGGTCTGGGCTGGAACCGGCTTTCTACTCTATTCTTGCTCCACGGGCGTAGCAACTTATGGGTGTCCGTGGGAGAGGTCAAAATACATCTATTTATGGTTAAATGCTAGGCAAAAAGGCTTAAAATCCTGTAAAACACATAAAACAATTATACCTAAGCATAAATCGAAAATATGAGTATAATTAACAACATTAAGCACATAATTCTCCTAAAAATTGACACAAAATATCCTTAAAATGATGTATAAATTAAGCAATTATAAGAGGAAAATATGAAAAATTTAAAAAGGGTGAAAACATAGCAATTTTTCTCTTTCCAAGAATGATTTTAATGGGTACATATGCTTATTAACAAGTAAAAAGACATCATACATATTGGGTAAATAGAATTTTTGCACAAATATATATATTTTAAAAAATTAGCCTAATGTAAATGAGTCAACCCTAACCTTAACAAGTTTGATCCAAATGGGTTTTAGGTTCCAAAATCTTGTCCAAGACCCTAACTTTTTCGGGTGGGTTCAGATCGGGTTATCGGGTCGAATAAATTTTTTTCAAGTCTACTTGTCTCCATTTTAATAAGTTCTCTTGTTAAATTTTATCTTTAGTTTAAATTTACTTTCTCTTAATTTTAACAAATTTTATTGCTTTTTATTTAGCTCTATAGTTTTCTTTTTTTTTCCTTTTAGTAATTTTTTTCATTTAATATATTATTTATATAAATTCACATTTTAGATAAATGGAAGGAATTTTCATAATCTTAGGGTTTAAATTGTTTGATCTAAAGTTTTTTTTTGGGGGGGGGGAGGGATTGCTGAAAAATATGAGGTTTAAGAAAATATCTATTTTGTGAGAAAAGAAAGCAATGTAATAATATAATAACACATGTCAAGGTCAGCTAACATGGAAATACAAGGTGGAGAGTTTGTAACATATATTTGCTTGCCCCTATTGCCCGGATTTCTTGTAGCAAGGAGATGGGCAACACAATTCCCCTCTCTTTTAACATGGTTAGAAAGTAAAGAGTTAAAGCAAGGAACCACACTTTTGATATCATCATGAATCTGGTCAAGTTGAGCTCATTCCTTATTCTCATTATGGAGCTTCGTAATCATGCCCAAAGAATCATATTCGAAAACCCCTATCCTTCTCCCATAATCTTTGGCCACTCTCAATGCCCATCTTGGTTCCTCTCATTTAACGAGCTATGCTCCCCAATCAACACTGAGTCATTTGACATATGCTTCAAGTTATTTTCCTTCTGAGTCATGCACGACCCATTTGAGGCCCACCTCCTACTTGTCCCAGCACACACTACAAAAAAAGTACAATAGCAACGTATTTCCTGTGACACCACATCTAGGCGTCAGACATAAAAATTGGTAATTTCATATCTATATCACATATAATTACCACTATATCTAAGTGGGAATTGAACCCATCACAACTGAATATAAAGTGGCTGATTTTATTTATTAATTATTTTTTAAGTTAGGGTGATGATCTCATTACTTACCAAAGTCTATTAAGTATGCCAAATTTTATTCATCTCACTAAAAACACCCGCACTTCACGTCCTATTTCCTTTGTGGTAATTTTAGATTTTCGCCCCCATTTGCTTGCCTAAATATCAATATAATTAATCTAAAAGAATAGAAATCAAAACCCTAAAATGTCCTGACTACTTCATAGTTCTCTACTTCCTTCCACTTGCTCGACATTTTCCAGACACAATTTCGAGAGTGGCTTACCGGATGCCACTTGACTTCCAGTTGTTTTCCAGGATCGTTTACTGGTTGTTCCAAAATCTTGGTTCTTCATAGTTGTGGTTCCAACATACGACATGATCTTGTTCCTTCTAAAATCCATTAGGTAATTCAGTTACTTGCCCAAACTTCTGTAATTACCTAAAAGGCAGAAGCGCCTAAAATTATAGTTAATTTGTAAACCCTAGGTGGCAAAAGGAAGAGGAACCTCTATTTTTGGTTGCTCATATTGTGTGGGTTTCTTGATGATGATTTAAAATCAAGTGTAATCATGGTTTGGCATTTGTTTGGCATAATGGCTCTATTTTCATTATTGATCTATATGATCGATAATCATTTGACTTATCATCAAGGGCTTCATCTTTAGGAAGTTCACAACTAAAAAAGATAAACAAAGGAGTAAAACTTCATAAGCATAGCTATAGGCACCTCCAATCCCACAATCATTCATATGAAAGATTTGATCTTTGCTACCTATAATAGTTCTCTTCACTCAGGGATGTTTGGAATGGGTGGAGATACTTTCCTCATTTGATAATCTGTAAATTATATGTATTCTTTAAGGGTTTAGTTTTCCTGTTATTGTAGTTACTTATTGAAATAAACTGAATATAATCAAACCTATGTACATATATACAAATATAATTAATGATTAAAAAAAAGATTATTAATGATGAATAGAGATGGAGATATATGGTATACACTTGAAAGTTGTAGTATCTATTGAAGGTCTTGAAACAAAGATGACAAGAGAACAAAGTATGACCAATTAGTATTTGAGAAGGTATTGGATACCAATATTGTCCTAATCGCCCTTCTTGTTCCTTATCTTGACTATGTTTATAATCGCTAATCTCATTCTCATTCTCACCCACCTTATTATTACAATCCTAGTTTTTGGAACCCACTGATGATGAAGACCCGTGATGATGATCCATAATTCATATTTGACTTGTGCAAGAGGGGTAGCTATGAAGTGAAGCCTTGAGAAAGATTTTGAATTTAATTAGAAAGTTCTTTGAGCTACAAATAGGTATTAAAATCGTCAGAATAAATTAGTGCACAAACTTGATATTAGGAAAAGAATTGTATACTAAAGCGAGCATAGCAGATTGACCTTTGTATTCTAAGATATAATTTTGCGACTAAGAGTTGGGCTCTTAGTGGAAATACATATCCAATTAGGAAGTGTTTCATATTCAATTTAGAAGAAAATCATATAAGGGGATTTAAGGAGGTAAGACGGACTACATAGGGATGGAGTTGCATAATTCTTTCTTCTTTTATATTGCAATAAATCTTACTTGTTGAATAGTATGTCATATTTTTTCCTTTTTTCTATATTTTTCCATCAATTTTTCTTACTCTTTAATACTATGTGTTTGCGTCAGGTCACTAAAGGTTGTCGCTCTATAAGAGCATTCAAAGATATTGCTTCAGGTGTTGTTTTGCTACTTAGTTACTTTCTTTGAAAGTGTAAACATTCAAAAAATTTTAAAGTGGCTGGGGGTAGAATATAGAAGACTAAAAACTAATCAGCTCAAAAAAGTTTGAATCATAGGGAACTTATAAATACCTGCACATATCTTTAGTGTTTAAAAAAGAGTGAAATATTAAACAGTTAAGAAGTCGGTAATTCTGTTTGTAAAAATGTAAGACATTTTTGAGGGGGGGTTAAATACTTGTATATTAGCAAGAGCTTCTATGATTCAAGGTGCATAAGTTGATCATTTATGATTAGAGCTTGTGATGTGTCATTGTCATTCTTACTGTTTCAATATTGTTTGAGTTGGACTTCAATGATGAATAACACATTCGCTGTTTTGGTTTCAAAAAAAATTAAAAAATAAAAAAATATTTCTGTCTGCATGCTTGGAGTTGGATCAACATAGTTCTAGTTTATCAAATATTCATTTATATAACAAAGTCTAAATTACTTAATTGTAGGATTTTTTTACAATAATCCAATGTGAATTGTTTGCATGCTTTAAAAGACATCATCTATTCCAAATTTCTTATTATTTAATATTACATTAGGTGTTTATATGTAGATAATTGAATATTATCAAGAATTACATTGCTATTTTATCTCTCATTTGGTTAATTAAGCACCATTAGAAAATGAAAATTTTATTGATTATTTTTAATAGGTAAATCTTATATTCAAATACAATGGACAAAAGTTGGATTAAAGAACCCATCAAAGACCAAGCCTAAAAGTTGTAGCCAAGTGTTTTATAAAATTTGGTTGTAAAACAAAAGTCAATGGGACAATTCCTTACCCGTACATGAAATGTTGTAACTTGAAACGGTGGGCTTGTGACGTCGTTCATGGGCATATTTTAGTTCATGGTTTCTTCTTTGGTTACACTATAGGTACATTTCACAGAGAACAAGTGTCTACATCCAAATATAATGCTCCTTTCATGAAAAAAACTACATTCTAAAGCATCCCAATTTAATGCTGCACAACAAAGTCCTTCAAGTGCACATAATGTGAGAGATTTGATTGAAGATGCCTTCGAATTTAACTTATCCTTGAATTTGGATGGTGATCCATTAATAGTTGTGCCCCTAAATAGAGAACCAAATGAATTTGGTGGAGATAGTTCCGCTTCTGCTCTACCAAAGCTTGAGAAACCAAGTAGCTTTTCTAGTGGGATGTTACCCAATTTCAGAAACTACTTGAAGAATGTGATATCGAGCTTTTTGAAGGGTTCCATTATTCAAAGCTGGCTTTCATACTATAATTATACGATATCAAATGTTTCGAAGGTATTTGAAATAAAATCTTTGATACGTTGTTGGAATTTTTGACAGATATTTTTCCCTGTTTGGCGCTAGTTCCTTTTAACACATACGAAGTCAAGAAATTAACCAATGCATTAGGTCTTGGTCATGAAAAAATTATTGCATGTCCTAATGATTGCATGCTTTATTGGGGGTAAACAACAAATCATGATGAATGTGTGGTATATAAGACAAAAAAGCTAGCAAAACCTGAAATTTTACATTACTTTCCCTTAATTCCTAGACTAATAAGGTTGTATTCCTCATCAAAAGAAGCAAAGGATATGAGATAGCATCATATGAACTCTAAAAGGATGGAAAACTAAGGCATCCTGCTAATGCTCTAGCATGGGAGGCTAATGTTAAGTACTCAAATTTTGCTATGGACCCTCATAGTATAAGACTTGGGCTTGCTATTGATGGATTCAATCCTTTTCGCAAAATGAGTGCTACTTATAGTGTTTGGCTAGTTTTGTTGATCATGTACAACTTGCCACTATGGTTATGTATGAAGTCTTATGCACTCATTTTGTCAATTTGTATGATGGTGTTGATGTGTATGATGCTTTTGCACAAGAACCCTTCAAGCTAAGTGTTGCTCTTAGGTGAACGATGAATGATCTTCCAGCTTATGCCAATTTGTCGGGTTAGAGTACTAAAGGCTGAATGCTTGCCTTTCTTACACTGACTCGATTCATGCAATCTGGTTAAAGCATGGAAAAAAATTAGCTATATGGGCCATCGAAAATGGTTGGAGCCTAGGCATCCTTGTCGATTTCAAAAGGATTTATTCGATGGCACCATTAAGCTTGTAAGCCCTCTCAAACCACCTAGTGGACTAGATGTCCTCAAAAAGTTAGAAGGAGTTACTTTTAAATACGGTAAAACTTTAGCAACGTCAAGAAACAGGATCAAGGAAGACGCGGAAAATTCCTCAAATGAATTGTTGGTTGATAATGTTGATAATGAGATATTTAAGGATACTAACAACTTCATTAAGGAAGATGTGGACGGGCAGCAACAGCCTTGGAAAAAGAGGAGCATTTTTTTTCATTTGCCTTACTGGAAAGATTTTCTAAGGCATGATCCTAATGTGATGCACATAGAAAAATGTGTTTGTGACAATTTGATTGGAACATTATTAAATTTAAAAGGGAAGAGTAAAGATAATGAAAATGCAAGGAGAGATCTTATGGAAATGGGTGTTAGGCGTGAACTTTACTTTATCAACCGACTAAATAAGAAGCCATATATGTCATCTGCAGGTTGTACTCTTTCAAGCAGTGAGAGAAGAGATATTTTATAGGCACTGAAAAACGTCGACCTTCCTGATGGATATGCATCAAATATATCAAGAGGGGTCAACTTGAAAGATAGAAAACCCTTTAATCTTAAGAGTCATGATGGTCACATCCTTATGCAAGACTTGCTACCTATTGTTTGTCAGGCATCAATGCATTCTAAAATTCATGCAAAGGTGCTAAATGTTGTGTCTAAATTGTGATTTTTTTAAAGAGTTGTGTGGGAAAAGTTCTTGAATTCTTTGAGTTAGATAAATTAGAGCATCAAATTGCACATAACATTATGTGACACTGAGGACTTGTTTCCACCAAGTTTTTTAGCAATCACCATGCATGTGCTTGTTTACTTGGTTTTAGAAGCAAAGCTTGGAGGTCCTGTGATGTATCATTGGATGTACCCTATTGACAGGCAAAAATAAAGAAGTTTTAGGATGTTTTTATTATCAAAAAATTAGCTTATTTATGTGCTGATTTTCTAAAGGTTTGGAAACATTTCTACGTTTTTGATGCTTTTAAAGGCATATGTTTGCAATCGAGCTCAACACCAGGTTTGTATTGCAGAGGGATATCTCATTGATGAGTGTCTAACTTTTTGTTCAAGATATTTTGAAGGGGTAGAGACTCGATTCATGCATCCCCACATAAATGATGACTAGATCCTGCTAAGGATAAGTGCCTAATGGATTCAGGTGCTTTTGCCTTAGGATCTACTGAAATTGAACAACCTAATGACTTATCACGAAATCAAGCTCATCGCTGTGTTCTTTTACAAAGTGATAAATTTATCCTACTGTGAGTAAGTAGGTCCACATATTTTGTAAAAATATGGGTCATAATTTAAGAAGAAATTTTGTAATATGCGTTGTTTAAAAAGAAACTATACAAATTGCACTGTGGGTAAATGTAGGAAACTTCTAGCTGAATAGAGAGCCACCTATCATGGACGAAATAGTTAATAAAAAAATAGAGACTAAGTGGATAATAGAAAAATTCCTTGGGTGTATACATCCCTTATTGCTTATGTCAGATTAATGATTTACTTGTACTAAATTAATTTAGATTTTCATAATAATTTGGTAATAGTAATTTATTACGAATATTATTACTGCGAGCATTAAAGTTATGATTTTATTTGTATTAAAGTTTCCCTATTAGTTACATCCAAGTTCTATGTCTGCTTAACAATTTAGAACTTATCCAATATTAACATTCAACGAAGGTGATAATTCTCAAAGTACTTCCACTCAAACCACTCCATAAGTTTCATAACTTTTTATAATTATTTATAATTATTTATTCTTATATAGATAACATGACTTGTTATGAATTGTTGCACATTTAATATTTCTTGTTATGAATTTATTTAATTAGTGAAAATGAATTGTCTATCGAGTAAGTAAATTCTCTTTCGTAACACCTTTGCTTTAATCTATATTTCAGGTCTGAAACAAAGAAAGTGGCGAGGATTAAAACATATCGCCAGAAGATACTAGTGCCTTACATGTTGAGAGTGAGAATATATTAGAAGGTTAGAATTTGTGATATGATACTTTAGACATGCCAATTTTGTTTTGGCTAATTAGTGTCTAAGTTCAAATGGTCACACTTAATGTTTACTGCACTTAAACTTTTAGAATAGATTGCCAATTAGGGTGGGGTGGTTCTAAAGTTTTGGTATAATTGGTAGTTGGTACATGTTTCTATATACAATGCTTAACTTTTACAATGTGAATGCAATTTGATATAAAATGCTAGACTTTGACAATTGCAATTACCTTATAGTGCTTTGTGAATCTTTGTAATACACACACACACACACACACACAAACACACACACACACACGCGCACACACACACACACACACACACACACACACACACACACACACACACACACATATATATATATATATATATATATATATATAATATATATATATATGTATATATACACACACATATAACATATACACATATGCATGTATACACACACACACATATATATATATATATAATATATATATATATATATATATATATACACACAACACACACACATATATATATATATATATATATATATATATGCATATATAGATATATATATATATATATATATATATATATATATATATATATATATATATATATATATATATATATATATATATATATATATATATAATATATATATATATATATATATATATATATATATATATATATATATATATATATATATATATATATATATATATATATATATATATATATATAAAATTGAATGGGCTGAATGGTGTTTTGACAAGGATTAAATTCATATTGGCTCTTTATGATTATTCTTTATTCAATTAATTTAACCGTCATCAATTTTATTACTCACATTCAAGTGTCAATATTAAATGATTGTTTCATTATTCAATCATTTTAACAGTTATGGAGTTCAAATAAAGGAAGATTATCAATATAAAATATAATTTTAATTATGATAATGGAGATACGTACAATTTATTCAAATTTGAAGAGACATCCCCTCACCCTTCTAGGACAAATGACATTGAACATATGCCAAGAATAAAAAAAAATATGTTTCCCTCACTAAGATGAAGTATAAGGAGTCAGGAGAACAAAATTTATATTGGAATTTTTACAACTAAAAAAGAGGGAAAAAAAGGTGAATAGGTTAGTGTCAAATAGTACACAAAATTAAGATTATATATGTAACTTTGAAGTATGTAAATGTCATGATTTGATGTTCCTTATATTTTCTATTTTTCTTTTTTTAGTAAAAGGACCTGTGAACAAAGATGTTTATTTTTCAAATATAATTGGATCATTGGACACTTATATTTAATTGTGAGATTTATTTTATAAATATATCCATAAAGACCGGTTTTACAAAAAAATATTTAAATTTTTGCTGCAGTTGGTAGTTGGTACGTGTTTCTATATACAATGCTTGACTTTTACAATGTGAATGCAATTTTATAAAATGCTAGAGTTTTACAACTGCGAATTAATCTCAGATCAATAACATTTGTAAGAGACAACTCAAACTTGTGGCCAACTTTGCAAGACTTTTATGTACTAAATTCTATTTAATAGCGTTTAATTCCGTCTTCAAAACAAACTCTGAGATTTTTGGCTTTATAGAATGCTCTCAATTAGCTAGACTCTTGGTCCATATGAATACAATGATGAATCTCAACAGCAGATTGACCCCTTAACCCATTGATGAAGATGCTTATCAGAATTGGAAGGGCCTAGCATCTACCTACTTAGCTAGGGTTTGCCTAAGAGAACCAAAAGAGGAAAAAAAAAAAAAAACAGAGAGAGAAAAAAAGAAAAAAAAGAAAGAAATGCTGATAGATGATGCCATGTTGTCAAGCCCATTTGGGAGCCCTTGAAATCGAATTTGATAGAGTGATTAACCATTCAACTCATTTTAGATTGGATTCAACTTTGTCCAACCCAAAATTTTGGGGTTAAAAAAAAGGTAAAAAACACATCAAGACCATATGACCAAATCAGGATTCAATTAAAAAAAAGAGGTGTGTCATTCTCCAGGGGCCCAGCTGTTGTCATTTAATACGTCTGAATCTGCTATCTGGGTAGCTTTATAAGATAAGCTACAAACTTATACATAAAGATGGTGAAAATAACTAGCGAGTTTCAATTATCTTACAAGTTTTCCAGACCCAACCACTCAAAACACTCAAAATTCGCGTACACAGTTGACTCTCGAGAGGACATTTGTAGGAGGTAAAAATTTGCTGACAACTTGTATGAAGCCAC
>JAKOGI010001333.1:125000-215000 GCA_029747015.1 Carnegiea gigantea
AGGCTGCGATTTTTGGGGGCTACAAAATAGACGATGAGGCCGAAGCAAGGGTATAAATAGATGGCATAGAGTCGAGTTTCATTTCTTGTTTGCAATTTTTATTTTGTTTTCATTTAATTTTAGTTTTATATCTACGTTTTAGTTTCACCAATTTGATATTAAATTTGGGGTTGTTGATTTCGCGTTAGATTTTTGAAATTTGGCTTGCAATTATATTGAATCTGGGTTCAAATTTAGTGTCTTTTATTGAATTCGAATTTGTTTCCTATTTGTTTTAGTTATGTGCATTGCTACTGTGAGTATGGGTGTTTGGGCAATTGGGTTTATCAACTGGGAGAGAAGATTGATCTGGATTCGATTCCTGCTGCTGTTCTAGTTTGGGTTTCCCATGTTTCTACTCTAATTTGTTTCAAATTTGGATAGCTTTTCTTGCTTTGGTTGTTGTTTTCTTTCTTATTTGAGACGACAATCACGTGGGATCAATTTTAACTTTCCTTTTTGTTTTCGTGATCAGTAGCTACTGTTGGACTGTAATGGAGGATAAATGGTTTGCGTTTTTGTTATTTTATGGTTCAATTAATAACTCTTAGTGAATTAATTGAAGGTTGTTGATTAGTTATTGGAAGTTAGAATGATGTTTGCCAACTCCATGAATAGTTTTTTTTCCCCCCTTTTAGTTTATTGTTTCACCTAAAGTCACAATAAATTTTGCTTTAGTGGCCCTATTAGAATATATAGGTTTTTTCGTTTTCAAGTTTTTGTTATGCATTTTATGTGCAAATCTAGGGCTAATTTTGGCTGTTGTTATTTTTAATAGGTTTCTAGGGTTTTTCATAGTCTAGGTGAATTTTTGTGGAATTGTTTTGGACTTTCTGAATGTTTTGCAATTTTGAAAAATAATTTTCTGTTTTGAGCTTTTTATTTTTTGGCATCATTCTAGGCAAGAAAAAGTTTTTAAAAATATGTGCACGTTCTACTTAGTTTTGCTCAAACTTTTGTATATATAATTCTGAGATTGACGATTTATTAGATTTTCTATTTATTTTTCTTCTAACATTTTGCTTTTCATTTTTGTTTTCTTTTTTTGTGTGCTAAAAAAATGTGCACGTTCTATTTTTGGTATTTATGCATACCTTTTGCCTTTTGTGTCAGGTCGCTTTTTGTTTTTTAAATCTTTTTTGTCGTTCCTTTCTTTTGGTAATTAATTTAGTTCTATTTTTGTTAGTTTATTTTTTGCTAAGTGTTTTAGTTAGTAGTTCATAGTTAGTTGTCTTAGAGTCAATTTTCTTTTCTTTTTGTTTTTAAAAAAGAATTGTACAAGATTTTCAAAGTAAAATTTATAGCCGCAAGTGTACAGTTTTCGTTGTAGTACTTGAGGGTCAGGATGAAATCAGGCCATTAAAAACTAATCTAAATCATTCAATCTTTAAATTAAACCTAACCTAAACACTAAAAACTAATCTAAGATTACTAACCCAAACTTGATCATGATTAACACCTCTCAAGATAAAATTACCAATTACTGAATCCTTTAAAGGGGGTAAAACTAAAGATGTCATCACCGCCAATAGACCACATTAAGTAAACAAAATAAAAAGAAAGAAAAGAAAAGAGTGAAATTAATGGTTAGTAATATAAAAGAGATAACTACCATCACTCATCATCTACTCAACCAAATGAAATTAGAAAAGCAAAAATCATCATTGACTAAACTAATCAGACTAAAATCAAAATAATGACCAGAAAGAGAATAAGCCATGGATTGCATTCAACTTAGCTCAGCCCAGATTCACTTGAACGACAAGTATAATGCAAACTCAACCCAAAAAACTTAATCAAACCAGCATCAATCCATATCCATTAATCAATGATGCACCAATCAAAAGAGAAATTGAGAATGCAACACACGATACTGAGCTAAAATGAGACTGAGGTATTTTAAGCCACTTAGGCTATGTTTGGATTTGAAAACAGAATAACAGAGCAACAGGGAAGAGGGAATAGAGAGAAGAAAGCATCCCTAACATTCAATCGTTGCCCAAATTCAAATCATTTCCAGAACCAAGTTGAGAAACAGAGGAGGAAAAGATGAAGAAACAGGGAAAAGGGCAAAATTTTGACTCGAAACTAAGTCCAAGCAATAATAGGATGAACTAGAAATTTCTCCTCAAAACCACACTTCGAAGCTCATCAAAAATGGTGTAAACAACATTAAAAACGGCTTCAAACAGAGTAGAAGCAAGGGAAAGAAAGAAATTGTAATTTATCCCAATCAAAACCAAAATCATTGTGATTACATGCTGAAGATTATGATTATCTACTCCAAATCAACAAACCAGGATTCAAAAACATGAAATTATAAGCTAGAAAACAAATCTAGAATCGAAATCAAAACAGAAAAATTGGAAATAAAACCATAAAACAAAAACCCTAAATCACTAAAACTAAAATTAACATACCTAAAAACCCTAATTAAAATGTAGATACCTAAATGGCGCCGCTGCCTCATTCTATATTCGTTTTCTCATCTCTTGACTGTCAAATTGAGGGGTGATGTGGATGGTGGAGATGAACAGGACTAGTGCTGTGCTGAAGTTTGAAGTGGGCGATGATTTGGTGTTGGTAGTTGCATGAACGAAGGCGCAGATGATGGTGTTGGGTATGGAGATAGTGATGCTGATGAGGATGTTGCTATTGTTGAGTGCTTCAAAGAAGAAGGAGAACTAGAAAGGCGGGGGTGGTGTCAGTTCTATCTGAGGAGAATGGAGAGAAAGAAGTAGACGAGTGCAGCATCAACAGTCGCGTGCGAGGCATGGGGGAGGGGGATGGTATGGTTTATTTTCATTTTTTAATTTTATTTTTCCTTTTCATACTTTTGGGCTAGAGTAGGGAATGGGCTGAGGTTAATGTTTGGTTTACTAACCTAATTCGTGATTTCATCCTTTTCTTTATTTTCCACCATTTTTCTTCATATTCTAATCTTTTTCATCACCTACAATATGAAATAAAATCAAATAAAAATCTATATATGATAATTATTTTGACACAAGTTAGATATAAAGGGATAGTAAAAAGATCATATTTTTGTGCAAATAAGGACCTTAATAAATTATAACATTGAAAATCCTTTAAAAATTAAAAAAATTCTTAGAACTAAAAAAAAGGGCTTCAAGAATGTCAGTTTTCAATTTTTTGAGTATGAATGTTTCTGGAGCTATTTGTCGAGATTTAATAATTATTGGTCAATTGAGCCGATATTTTTACAAATGGGATGTGAGGCCATCGTTGTGGGTTTGAATGCTGAATATAGGGTTCATGTTAAGTTTATGTGTCCTAGAGGTTTACTACGTCACTTATGAGTTCGAACAAGCTAACAAGACTTTAGGATACCCTATTGATGACACGTATGCTTTCCACGCTAATCCTCAACACCATATACTAATAAATCATATTTTACATGCTATTTTACTCTCATTTTTCACCTCTTTCAAGTCTTTAAGATGTATTTCTATATAAATAATTATTAATATTTTTTTATATGTCTATAGGTGATGGTGATAACATGAAATAAGATATTAATTGTCCAAGATGCAGATAATTTGGGCTGAGTATAGTAGTCCAAGTGGTAAGCACAACCCAACCTATTTTCTCTCTTCCTTGTTCACACGTGGTTCGGTGTTGTGAAGTTCGCGGCCCATCTACCATCGCCCAGTCCAATCCGCCTCTTCTCTCCCTCTTCCCTCACTCAGACATTATGCCCATTAGTCAGCCTACTAGGCGACCCAATGGGGCTAGCTTCCTAGCAGCTTCTTTCCCAGTGCCCAGCAGCAACTCTTCCTAGGCCTAATACACACCCCAGTCATTCCCTCCTTTCCCTCACACTCTCTCAGCAAGCCAGCCTGAAATGGGCCTAGTGTTTGCTTTTCACGGCCCATTAGCTGAAGCTCCAGTCGGCCCTCTTTTCTCCTCTCACCATAGGCCTATTCACTTGCAACCATATGCGACCTATCAACTCTCAAACTGAGCCAACACCTCACTTCATTATGCATGGACGGACCCAGTTTTGTGCAAGCAGCCAGTAACTATGTTGAAAATTAGTGGGAGAAACCTCAAGCTAACCTAGTCAAAGTACATTAGTTAAGATTAATTTTTAGCTAAAGACTAGCCTTTTCTTATGCAAGTAAACAATATAACAGCTGATGAATTAATTGAAATTAACTTTTCATTAATTTTTAGGCACCAAGAGGGGCTAAAATTTCACTATCAAAGGGGTCAAGGTTGCAGTAAAAATAATCATCCACTTATCCACTCGTCCAAGCATTCCTTAATTCCCTCATCTCCTATCTTCTATAGTTTTAAAAAAGTAGAGAGTCTTTATAAGGCGAAACCATTTGTGAAGTTTTGTTGGCTATTTCTATCTTCTCTTCTCATCTCATTTGTGAGCCAAATTCAAGAGTTTGTACTTTATTACATAGTTTGTGTAATTGAGTATCAACATCTGGGCATACGAAGTGAAATATATCAATATTAAGATATGGCTAGACTAACTTCAATGGTGTTTTCACTATGGCTGGCTAAAATATTCATCTAGGATTAAGATGGATCCTTGATTAATAATACCAATTTGCTAATTTCTTTTGGGGTTATTTTTGTTAAATTTTGAGTTTATACTTGATCTTAACCTATTCATGCATCTTAATACTATTGTTTATTCATGTTAATTATAATAGTTTAATTTTGCTATCTCAAATATATATTACACCTTATAAGCTAATATGATGTTTTGCAACTGGGCTTAAACTTATAATTGTTAAAATTGAATGTTTTATACTAGAAATTAGAGGAGTTACGTCTAAAAAGAATGATTCATGCTAAACCGCTAGGTAAATAATATCATTTGAAAATTACAATTCATCTTTCTAATTCATTGCCTAATGCTTGTAGCTTAGGTTGAACAAGTGACTAATTAAACTCCCATTTGAGTTAGTAATTCAATATTTGTGTCATTGACGAAATTCAAAGTGCTAGATATTTTTCTAATTTGATTTCTCTCTATTTTCTTGACTCATTTGCTTCTCTTTTATTTCTTTAATTCATATTGATAATTAACTCCTCCCTTAAATTATTCTTTTTAATTGCAAAAGCTAATTTTTAAAGTTGCTACTGTTCCTCGTGGGATTGACACTTTATACTCGCTAGTTTGTAATTGATCTTGTGTACTTGAAAGCAAAAAGGATTTTAAAACTGAATATAAAATCCACAGTTTTTGGCACCGTTGTTAGGGAACAAATACTAATTTTTAATTGTCTTTTCCTTTTATTCTTTTTTATTTGTTTATTTTTACTTTTTGTCCCCTATTCTTTTCAGCAGACATCCTTTCATTTTGTGTTCATTGTTTAATTTTATTTTATTCCCACTCCCTTCTAATCTAATCTAACAAGTTTATTTTTATTATTTTGTTTGTTTTATTCAAGTTATTCCCCTTTAGTTTTGTTCAATTCCCCTCCTTTTATTTCATTTATTCTCTTTTTATGTATTTTTCCCTTAGATCTTTCTTTTATTTTCTTTTGTTTATTTATTTTTCTTTTCTTCATATTTCTTTTGGTGGTTATTATGGTGGTGATTTTATACTATTCTCTTGATTGTTTATGGTATATGTATGGTAGATGTTCTCTATTCTTAGATCTTGAAGAATATAATCATGAAACTGAATGTTCTCTTAGTACGGTAAGATCTAAGAAATGTGAATCTAAGAAAAAGATGGTCGAAGAATAAACCCCACCTAAGCAACTTATGGAGTATTTTACTCATCCCATTTATGATTCACCTATGACTACCCATATAGCTGTTGCTACAGGGCCATTTGACATTAAGCATTCCCTCATAAGATGGTTCCGTCCTTTTGTGAGCTAGAGTCTAAAAATCCTTTTTAGCATGTGGATGCATTTTTAGAGATATGTTCTACTGTCTTCTTAAATAATGTCTCTAGTAATGCTCTTCAATTACATCTTGCCCCTTTCTCTTTGAAAAGTGAAGTTAAAGCTTGGCCAGACACTAGGAAAAATATAATCACTTGGGATCAAATGCAAAAGACATTCTTGAAAAATTTTTTCTCTATTGGTAAACTGACTGCCTTAAGTTGTGTTATAATCACTTTCTTATAAGATAAAAATGAACAATTGCATAAAAGTTAGGAAAGATTTAAAGAGTTGTTGCAAAGGTGTCCTCACCATGAGGTCCTTATGTGGTAACTTGTTCAGAGTTTTTACTCTGACTTAGATGAGCATAATCGATAGATGGTTGGTGCATCTTGTGGTGGTAGTTTCTTGTGTAAAACTCCTCAAGAAGCTTGTCAATTATTTGAACATTTGAGTAAGAATTCACATTTGCATGCTACTTCTTGACATTCCAATTTGCTTAGGCAATTGGGAAGTAAAGGGAGAATTTATGAGGTTTCACATTCAATTGATCTTTCTAGTAAAGTTCATGCTTTAACTAAGAAATTTGATTAATTGTTGTGCATGAGCAAAGTATCTAATGCCCTTTCTACATAGGATTTGTGTTTGATTTGTGCTAGTCTCATGCATGCTTCTATTAATTGTCCTTGTGTTGGTAAGTTTGACTCTATGACTGAACAAGTGAATGCTACCCAAGGATTTCCTCCAACTAATAATCCTTATTCTAACACCTATAATCATGGTTGGAGGAATCATCCTTTTCATGGAGGTCTCACAATGTTGAGAATCTTTAAGCCCAATCTAGCAGACCTACCATTCTTGGTTTCCAAAACTAAGGATATGCTTCTCCTATTTCTCATCAAACTCCATCTGGGAGCGCTGATATTGATAAGGTAATTTCTAATCTTGGTACCTTGACTTTTGTTTTACAAAGTATTGATTCTAAGATCCAAGAAATTGAGTCTAAAATGCATATTATTGACTCTCACTCACAATCTATAGTTAAGTTAGAAATTCAACTTGGACAATTAGCCATCACTGTAGGTAAAAGAGAAGGAGAAAAACATCTAAGTCATCCCATACAGAACCCGAAAGGCCAACAATTTGAAAAATTGAAAGTTTTAATGGTTCTTAGGAGTGTTAAAGAAGTAGATAACAAGGTAAGTGAGAAGAAACATGATAAAGAGGAAAGATTTAAGACCATTAAGAGTGACCTTGAAATTGAAAAGGAAAATACACCATCCCCTTCCCCTACTGTGTTTGACCCCACTGTCACATATAAGTCGAGGGTGCCTTGCCCCCAAGCTTTGCATGCGTCATTCCCATCTAAGAAAGATAAGCAAAGAGATGACATTCTAGAGACCTTTAAGTAAGTTAATGTTAATCTTTCCATTTTGAAAACGATTAGACAAATCTCGGCTTATGCTAATTTTCTTAAAGACATGTGCACTTTTAAAAGAAAATCCAAAGATGACTTGTCTAAAAAGGTTCTTTTACGTGAACAAGTGAGCTCTATTTTGAAATTTGACACTCCATCTGAGTTCCAAGATCCCAATGTTTCTACCATTTCATGTTATATTGGTAATCACAAAATTGAAAGGGCACTTTTGGATTAATTTGATACCATGTTCTGTTTACTTAAAGTTGGGATTAGGTGAATTAAAGCCTTCTAACTATACTCTTCAGCTTGTTAATAGGCCAGTAAGGACTCCTAGGGGGTGGATAGATGATGTCTTGCTTTAAATTGATAAAGGATTCTTTCATTTTGACCTTATGATGTTAGACATGGACCTTAGTCATGTTTCTAAATAGTGCCCTCTTATTTTAGGATGTCCCTTCTTAGCTACAGCTAATGTCACTATTAACTAAAGGCTGAAAGTGATGGATGTCTCGATCATGAACATGAGGGTTAGGCTTAACATTTTAAAAGTTTCTTCTCAACCTATGCTTGAAGATGAATCTGAATGCTTCTTTATTGATGTGATTGATGAAATAATTGAAGAAGCTTTATCTGCTATTTTGAGTAATGATCCCTTAGGAACCTGTCTTTTCCATAGGAACTTGAGATTGTTTGACTTAGGAAGTATAATAGAAGAGATGGATTCTACTTTTAACTCCACTCCTCATCATGAGTATTCCTCTTGCAGGTCCACTGATGAACCCCTCCTATCTTTGGCTAGTTTTCCTATGCCACCTTCTATTTTCTCCCTACCTAAACTTAAGTTAAAACATCTCCCTGATTCACTTAAGTATGTGTTTTTAGGCCCTAAGGAGACCTTACCTGTTATTATATCTTAAGAGAAAGAGTTGATTCGTGTCTTATCTAATCATGAGGGTGCTATTGAGTGGTCGGTTACTGAGATAAAAGGGGCTAGTCCCACTATTTGCATGGACAAAATTCACTTACAGAACGGTGCCAAACCAGTTAAGCAAATGCAACATTGACTAAACCCACATATGTAAGAAGTTGTCCAGAAAGAGGAAGTAAAGCTTTTAGATGCAGGCATTACCTGCCCTATTTTTGATAGTCAATGGGTCAGTCCAATTCAAGTCATCCCTAAGAAATCCAGTATAACTGTGGTAAAAAGAATAATGATGGTGAGCTAATTCCTACTAGATAGACCACAAGGCGGGGGTGTGCATCAATTATAGAAAACTAAATTATGTCAATAGAAAGGATCATTTCCCTCTCCCCTTTATTGATCAAATATTAGAAAATAAGTTAGACAAAGTTTTTACTATTTTCTAGATGGGTATTCTGGTTCTAATCAAATCCTTATTTATCCTAATGACCAAGAGAAAATGACATTTACATGCCCATCGAGTATGTTCACCTATTGAAGGATGCCTTTTAGGTTGTGTAATGCACCTTTCACATTTCAAAGATGCATGATCGCCACATTTTCTAATTATGTTGATAATTTCATAAGGTGTTTACGGATGATTTCTCTGTTTTTGGTTCTTATTTGATGTGTATCTTGATAATTTGTCCGTTATGCTGAAAAGATGAAGAGATGAATCTTGTGATGAGTTGGGAAAGAAGTCATTTCATGGTCCAAGAAGGGATTGTGGTGGGTTATAACGTGTCTAAAAATGGGATTGAGGTTGATACAATCAAGGTTGATCTGATTTATAATTTGCCTATTCCTTCTTATATGAAACAAGTCAGATCTTTCCTTGGTCATGTTGGTTTAGATAAGAGATTTATTAAGGATTTTAGTAAAGTGGTCAGGTCTCTTACTAACCTCCTTACTAAAGATGCTCCTTTTGTGTTTGATGAGTTTGGTGTAAAAACTTTTGAAAAGCTTCGATCTTTATTGGTGCTAGCCCTTATTGTGCAGTCCCCTGGTTTTTCTCTTCTTTTTGAGATTATACGTGATGCATTTGATTTTGTTATTGGGGCTTTTTTGGGTCAAAGGGTGAATAGAATGCCTCATGTCATTTACTATGCTAATAGAATTCTAACAAATGCTACAAAAATTATTCTACTACTGAAAAAGAGTTGCTAACTGTAGTATTTGCAGTTGATAAATTCTATCCATGCCTTCTCCATTCAAAAGTGATTGTGTTCATCAATTATGCTGCATTAAAGCATTTGTGGGCCAAGAATGACACTAAATCAAGACTCGTTAGATGGATCATGTTGCTCCAAGAGTTTGACATTGAGATAAAAGATAAGAAAAGGTTTTAAAATTCAGTTGCAGATCATTTCTAGAATTTGTACTGAGTATACTAATGACTTAGTTGGATTTTCTGATCATTTTCCTGATGAGCAACTATATGCTGGGACACATGCCCGTCTCCCTTGGGTTTGCTGAGATTGTGAATTATCTTACCACATAAAAGATTTCTCCTCATTGATCTAAACAAGGGAAAGATAGGTCCTTCTTACAAGTAAGACAATACTATTAGGAGGAACCATATCTTTTCAGACATTATCTTGACCAAGTGGTTCATAGATGTGTCCCTGAGAGTGAAATTCACAGTATCCCTACGTTTTGTTATTCTTATACTTGTGGTGGTTATTTTGGAGGTCATAGAATAACTGCTAAAGTGGGTTCTTCGGGCCCACTCTATTTCAAGATGCTTACCATTTTTGTGTTGCTTGTGAGCATTGTCAACGTATGGATACCCTATCCCATTGTGATATGATGCCCTTTTCCTTTATTCTAATTATTGAGATATTTGATGTGTGGGGCATTGATCTCATGGGTCCCTTTTCCCCCATTTTTTGGCTTTGTGTACATATTGCTTGCTGTTAACTATGTCAAAGTGGCTGGAGGCTCTAGCTACTATGACCAATGACCATAAGGTTGTGGTTAAATTTGTAAAAGTGTATATATTCTGTCGATTGGGGACCCCTAGATCTCTTAGTAGTCATGAAGATAGTCAATTTCGTCATCAGTCTTTTGAGGGTTTGCTTACAAAATATTTTGTAAGTCATAAAGTAGCTATCCCTTACCACCCCTAGACTAGTGGTCAAGTTGAGGTCTCTAATCATGAGATCAAGTCCATACTTGAGAAAACGTTCGATCGATGTGAAGGATCGGTCTTTGAGATTGCATGACGCTCTATGGGCATATCATACTACTCATACGACTCCCATATGGATGTCTCCTACCGGCTTGTTTTTAGTAAGGCCTGTCACTTGCCAGTTGAATTAGAACACCGTTCTTTTGGGGCTATTAAAACTTTTAATTTTGATTTAAAACAAGTGGGTTCTAATTGTAGGATTCAATTAAATGAGTTAGATAAATTGCGTGATGAAGCCTATGAGATTGCTAAGATTTATAAAGGCAAAACCGAAGCTTCTCATATGAAATGATTTCTTATAAATCTTTTCAACCTAAGCATAAGGTTCGGCTCTTTAATTCTAAGCTTTATCTGTTTCCTAGCAAGTTGAGATCTAGATGGGATAGTCTTTTTGTTGTCTACCAAGTGCTTCCCTCTAGGTTAGTCCAAATGTTGGATCCCCAAGATGGTCGTATTCGTACTATCAATGGTCAACATTTGAAATCTATCGTGACTAATAAGATTAAGCCTGGTTCAATCGAGTCCATCAATCCAGTAGACCTAGTTTACTATGATTAGCGGATGAGACCTTGTTTGGCTAAAGACATAAAACTTAGTGCTGAGAGGCAACCCGATCTTTTTATGTGAGTTTTTGTTTTAGTCGAGTTTTTTGTTTTGCTTTCTTTTTCGTTTAAGGTGTGCTTGTGTTTTAGAGTTTGACGCTTCACTTGGTTTTTGGCTATTGTGGTGAGTGATGAGTTTGAAGGTATACATGGAGTTGGCTTGATAGGCTTATATGGAAATGATTCCCTCATGTTGAAGGTTGTATTGCTCCTTTTTTAATCTTTTTCTTTATTATTATCTTCTACATTGAGGACAATGTAAGGCTTAGGTGTGGGGGGAAGACAAATTGAAAATTTTGAGGAAAATTTAAAATCTTTGGGTGAATTAGATTTCGAGAAAAACTTGGGGGTTCTGATTATGCATGTTCTACTCTTATGTGGATTTGATTCATGTGACCTATGCCTATTAGAGGTTATATCTAGAGTTAGCTAGTTTATCAAAAAAAAAAAAAAAATCTAGAGTTAGCTAGTTGATGGCTAAAATTTTTACCGTATGTAACTGATTTTGAGTTTGAGACATAACCCCAATTTTAATGTCATTATGAGTAGTTAATAAATATTGAGTGCCCCATTGACTTTCAATCAATAAATGAAATAAATTGAATTAATTAAGCTACTATCTTTCTTCATATCCTTAATTGCCTGAATATGCACTATGTGAATCTCAGAGTATTATCTTTATTCATATTTTTATCTACTCAAGAAAACATATGGAATCAAGTAACTTTTGAAAAGTGCAAAATAAAAAAACAAAAGAAAAAAAGTTAATAAATTGACTTCGTATTAGGGACTTGCAAACTTATGATTTTTGCTATGTGGGGTGAAGTTTTATACTTACGGTTTCTTACATGGCTTTATATGTGCTTAATTTTCTTAAGTAATGGCTTATTGAGTTAGTTGAAATCAGAAATCTTTGATAATGAGATGTGGGTTAGTAGTGAATTAATATATGTGATTTTCAGACATTCATAGTCCAACTGCTTGACTTCCCAAATCTTGTTCTACTTGATGAGTTAATGAATATATATATCATTGTTATTCTTTGTGATTTTACTCTCATTTTCTACCTCTTTCAAGTCTTTGAGATGTATTTCTATATAAATAATAATGCATATTTTTTATGTTTTTATAATTGATGGTGATAACATGAAGTAAGAGGTTAGTTTTGCCAAATGACGATAGTTTGGGCTGACCATAGCAGTTCAAGTGCCATGCAAAGCCCAGCCTCTTTTCTCTCTTCCTTGTTCATGTGTCTGCCGATGTTGTGAATTCTGTGGCCCATTTACCATCGCCCAGTCAGGTCTGCTCATTCTCTCCCTCTTCCCTCAGTCAAACGTTGTGCCTATCAATTGGCCCAGCAGGCGGCCCACCCAGACTAGCTTCTGGCAACTTCTTCCCCATCGTCTAACAATAGTTCTTCCTTAGCCCAGTACACGGCCCAGTCATTCCCTCCTTTCCCTCACACTCTCTCAGCAAGTCAGCACGAAATGGGCCTATTATCTGCTTTTTACGGCCCATCAGCTCGCAACTCTAGCTGGCCCTCCTTCCTCCTCTCACCGTAGGCTTGTTCACTTATAGCTATATGCAACCCATCAACTCCCAAAGCCATCTCTAAAACTCACTTCATAATGCACGGATTGACCTAGTTTTGTACAAGCAGTGAGCAACTCTGCTAAACATTATTGGGAGAAACCTCAAGCTAACCTAGTCAAAGCTAATTAGTCAAGGTTAACCTTTTGCTAAAGACTAGCCTTTTCTCATGCAAGTCAATAATATAACAACCAAGAAATTAATTGAAATTAACTTTTCATTAATATTAAGCACTAAGAGGGGTTGCATTTTCACTATAAAAGGGGTCAACATTGGAGCAAAAATAATCATCCACTCATCTAAACATTCAAGTTTTTCTCAATTGTCTTGTCTTCTATCCTCCATTTTTTTAGAGAGTATAGAGTCTTTTATAGGACAAGCCATTTGGGTTGAGGAGTTTAGAAGAAATTAAGCTTTGTTAGCTATTTCTCTCTTCTCTTTTTTTCTCATGTGTAAGTCAAATTACTGAGTTTGTGCTTGATTATGTAGTTTTTGTGATTGGGCATCAACGTTTAGGCATAGGAAGTGAAATATACCAATATTGAGGAATGGCTTCACCAACTTCAATGGCGTTTTTCACTAATTATGGCCCGCTTAAATAATTATCTAGGATTAAGATGGATCCTTGATTAATAATAATGCTTTGCTGGTTTCTCTTAAGGTTATTTTGGTCTCTTATGTTGCATAATTTTGAGTTTATACTTGATCCTAACCTATCATACATCTTAATGCTATTGTTTATTAATATTGATTACAATAGTTTAATTTGTTATCTCCAATATATATTATACCTTGTAGGCTAATATGATGTTATGCATTTGGACTTAAAATTATAATTGCTAAAATTGAATAATTTATGCTAGAAATTAGACGAGCTAGATCTAAAAAGAATGATTCATACTAAACAACTCGATAAATGATGTCATTAGAAAATTATAATTCATCTTTCTAATTCATTACCGAATGCTTGTAGTTTAGGTTGAATAAGAGACTAATTGAACCCCTATTTGAGTTAGTAATTCAATCTTTGTGTCATTGGTGAAATTCAAAACTGTAGATTTTTCTCTTATTTGATTTCTCTTTATTTTCTTAACTCATTTGCTTTTCTTTGTTTCTTTAATTCATGTTTGATAACTGAACTTCTCCCTTGAATTATTCTTTTTAATTGGAAAGCCTAACTTTAAAATTTTTGTTGTTTGTCATGGGATCGATACCCTATACTTGCTAGTCTACAATTGATCTTGTGCACTTACAAGTAAAAGGGGTTTTAAAACTAAACATATAATCCACACCAGATACACTTTAAGGACTCTCACTATCACCCATGTCACTATAGTATGTATTCTATTTTGTGTGATTATTGTGAGCCTTTTAATCATGATGTTCATACTTGTTCATGTCATGATTATTTTGAAAATCAAAGTGTGAGACTTGAAAAGACAATGGAAGACATGCCTGATAAAATGATAGAGACTATGAAGGAGAGAATGACTGAATATTCTCACTGTTTTAATCAAAGTAGGAAGGATTGTAATTTGCATGAGTCTCACTATAGTTTAGAATCTCCTAAACCTAAAGTTAGTCTTTATGATGATTTTGAGCTCTTTTATCTTCCTAGGTCTAATTTGCATGACTATACATCCTTGCCATACTTGGAGCAAGCGAATGACTTTCTATGTCTCTATCCCATGACTTTGTAACCCAATCTAGCACACCTAATTATGCATACCAAGCCCCGAGCCAACTGTTGACTACACCCTCATCCTCACCAAAGTCCAAGCCAACTTTCCTTGGTCAAGATGATTACCGCTCCAGCATCTCACTCAATTTTAGCTTGGCTTCTCACCACCCAAATGGTGTCCACTTAGGGCAATCTATGCTTCATTAGAAAGCTTAGAGAGTCTACTTTAGGATGATTTAATAAAACTCCGAGTTAGGATTCGTCTTGATTCCTAAAGTGATGAAAACCCCAACTCATATAGTGCAGGTTTTTATCGGGAAATTTGCTGAATTTGGGACAAGTTTCCTACCTAACAAAGCTCAAATGAAGCAAAGCCAAATTTTGTTGATTCCTAAGATGTCTATTTTAGCCCCGCCTACTAAAATTGGTATTAGTTTTCAATATTAGGAGAAATGGCCCAAATATGTGGTGTGTCCACAAAATTCTAGTTTTGGAGCAATTTGAAATTTAGCCTTAATTGAGGAGGGTACAACTGTTATCATTGAAAATAATTAGCATGGGGTGATTCTACATACACTAGGGAAGAGTTTAGTGGGACTCCCACTGGAGGTGTAGAGCCTTCTAGAAGCCTCTTAGAAGGAGGGGAAAGAATCTTGAAAAAATACAACATACCATAGTTGTAATTATCTTAGTAACTTGATTTATTTTTCTAAGATAATTTGTAATCCCCCTATTGATACACTTGTCCCACTATTATAAAAGATAATCTATCCATTTTGGGAATTTATAGACCCTAACACCTCTATGTAAACTCAGCTTGAGTTAAATTATGAATCGAAAGACAAATGACCATTTTTTCTCACTAAAATCTCTGCATCTTTACCTTTTCAATCAATAGTGGTGAGTAAAGTCTTTCTTTTATGATTCTTCTTCGGTGGTTGGGAGCCTTTAGAGGAGGAATTTGATAAAAAGTAATTATCTATTATTAGTATCTTATCTAGGGATGGCAGTGGATCTTGAACCCGATCCAGACTCGTCAGACCCGATCCAAATTAGAGGGTCTGGGTCCAATCAAATGAGACCCAAGAGGTCTTAAGAGGATCTGGGTCCAAGGGCTGTGCGTCGAGTCTGGGTCTATGTCTGAAAAATTCAGACCCAGACCCAACCCAAGACCCATTTAAGACCCATTAATTTTTTTTAAAAAAATGACAAAGGTAATTGGCTAAAGTAGCTCTAATTTAGTAAATCCTAAAGTTACTTTTCTTAGTGCCGATCATAGAAGAAACTATTATGTTAAGTTTGTGGACTCTGTCTTTGTAGTTTGTAGTAAAATATTATTTTTAGCATGTAACTGTAACGCCCCCAGCCTAGGGAGAGTCACATCGCCAGGACTTTTTAGAGGGAAATCCTTAAGGCTCTTGAAGATCGAGGGTTTGGATTAGTATTTAGATAATCATTCTAAAATAAAACTGCCAGAGTTTCCCCTGTTTTAGCAACAGTTTAGGGTCTTAGCTCAGCTAAGGGCACCTGTAAACTGGTAATAAGGTATAACATATGCTAAAATAACCTCAGTTCACTGCCTCGGGCCACTCGTCGGGATCACTAATGATCAAACAACTATAACAAGGGTAGAATGCTACATATACAGGTACAGAGCCGGCTACATACTTTCACATACAACAATAAACTTAAAATTTACAACGTGGTAGGCTTCAGACACTTTGCAAAGCTGGCATAAACTTCTGAAGGGTCGGCATCAAAACAACTTCAAGGACCTCTTATACCTGGTCAAATTGAACCGAGAAAAAAGGGGAACAACAAAGGAATGAGCAAGCACACACTCAGTGAGAATTCCCCTACTCCTTAAAACCCAAAACAGTTGCAGGCAATAATACCAATAATAGCCACATATCACACATTTATACTTTACTATCATATTAGGCAATCAAAATCCCCAAGGAAAAATCACCACCCTTAAAACTTCATTCTAACCCCTTAACTCGTTTCTAGGCCCTGAACGGCTAAGCTTCCCTCCTAATAAATAGTTAGGCACATAATCAAACAAGCAACAAGGATTGAGTTTGAAGCTTTTAAACATACTTTGAAAACGCAGTGTCTCTTCATTTATTCCAAGATTGGTTTATAATTCACGCTAACTTCTTTAAGGCTTATAATTCTTTCTGAAAGTACTCAAAACATCTAAACTGATAAGAAAGACTTGGCAAGAAACATTCTTTCATCAACTATGCACATTGAAAAGCTTGAATGTATGATGCATTACTAGGATGCAACTATACTTCATTTGAAATTTCATTTAAACTATATTCAGAACACATTCATAAAATATATGCAGGTTACGTACATTTGAAAGCTTTCTTTTTTTCTTAAAAACACTTTACTTTGCCTCTTGAGGCTCGTATTCCGTTAAAAAAACTTCTTTTCTTTTCAGAACTGCTTAGAATGGCAAAAAAGCCAAATCTCCTTTTTATCAGGAGCTTACTTATAACATAAAAACATCTTATTGTGCTGGCGAGGGAGGTCAACACCGCCCTTAAGTGAGATCGTCACTCTTAATTTACGTTATCCCAGGGGTATACGTACTTAACTTTTGGCCAAAACGCATCTTATCAGAGCAACTCTAACCTCGATACTGTCCTCTGTGGGGAAACAGCTCACACCAGGATAATCATATCCAGAGTCCAGTCCCCCTCAAGGTTTTCTTATGTGCCACACATAAGGGAACAGCTCACACCAAGATAATCATATCTTGAGTCCAGCTCCCGGGAATAACTTACGCTATCTTTGCGTCCATCTCCCACATTACCTTAGGGGGAAACAGCTCACGCCATCTTTGCATCCAGTTCCCAGCCTCAGGGTCTGGCTACTTGCCTAGCACTTTCTTAACTTTTAAAATCGCATTACATTTCTCTTCTTCAGATGCTTACTTTACTGAAATCTTACTTTTAAACAAAACGACCGTAACCTTTTGAAATGTTTATATTTCATTCGTTTTTGGCTTAAAAACTTATGATAAGCGAAATGAGTTTGCTAACACATAAATCAACTTCGTAAATAACTTAAAAGCTTCTTATAAACGTAAAACATTTACTAAATCATAAAACGACTTAGTTTCTAACTTAAATGCTTCGTATAAACGGAATAAGGTTTCTAAATCATAAAACGACTTCGTTTTCAAGTTAGAAGCTTCGCATAAATGTAATAGGGTTGCTAAATCGTAAAACGAATTCGTTTTCAACTTAAAAGCTTCGTATAAACGTATTAAGGTTGCTAAATCGTAAAACGACTTCGTTTTCGACTTAGAGGTTTTGTATAAATGTAATAGGGTTGCTAAATCGTAAAATGACTTCGTTTTCAATTTAGAAACTTTGTATAAACGTAATAGGGTTGCTAAATGGTAAAACAACTTCGTTTTCAACTTAGAAGCTTCGTATAAACATAATAGGGTTGCTAAATCCTAAAATGACTTCGTTTTCAACTTAGAAGCTTCGTATAAATGTAATAGGGTTGCTAAATCATAAAAAGACTTCGTTTTCAACTTAAAAACTTCGTATAAACGTATTAAGGTTGATAAATAGTAAAAAGACTTTGTTTTCAGCTTATAATTTTGCATAAACGTATTAAGTTTACTAAATCGTAAAACGACTTCATTTTCAATTTAGCAGCTTCGTATAAATGTACTACATTTGCTAAATCATAAAACTTTTGCTTTTAACTTAAAAGTTTCTTATAAACGTAATACGTTTACTAACTCGTAGATCGAAACTCGTTTGAGACATAGCATGCTTAGCTAATGTTTAATTCAAACTCAGTTCAAAATCGAAGCCCATTTGAGACTTAAATACTTAGTTAGCAATAAATGCAAGCTAGATTCGTTTGAAAATTCCATTTTAACTGAAAGAGAGGTGCTTAAGCAAGTTAAGACCTTCGATCGCTTTTAAGCTCATTATGATTCAAAACTTAACTCAAAATACTTAGTTAGCGTGTAACTCAAATTAGATTCGCAATAAAAACTTCAGTTGTCATTCTATAGCTCGATTTAATTCCTTTTAAAACTCAAGATGGGTGTATAAATAAACTAAAGACTTAAAATGTTCCCAAACTTGCTACTATTCAAAAATTTAAAGTACTTGGCTCGTTTATAAGGCAATTTAAGGTTTCTTTTTATATTTTCATCACAAATGCTTCTTAAAGTCATTATGGACTTACTAGCTCTTTAATCGAAACTCAATAGAGACTTAAGTAAGCAAATAACATGCAAATAAGCTAAGCTTCATATTTAGCACCTTAAGGTGCTCTTTTTCGGGTCGTTTAAATTCTTTTAAACACGAGGAGGGGTCATACCCAAACCAATGCCTTAAAACCTTTTTCGAACTCACTTTTAGTTTGCTTTTGAACTTCCTAAACCTATCGACTATTCAGTCGAGTCACTAACTGAGCAGTTCGACGGTTTAGGACCTTTTTACACTTTAGACGTCCTAACACGTGAATAAACAAGCTGGACAAACATAAAAGTATTTTCAAATGTGTAAAACAAACTTTCTAAATGACCTTTTCTTTTTAAAGACGTCTAAAGTTTCAAGAATTAATCACATAACGTCATGTAGCATATCAGGGGAAAAGGGGTTCACACATCGCACATTCATACACTTCATATCACAACTCATTAAGCCACACATGGTTTCATAATCCACACAATAACGGCAATTCACAACCCTATCTCCCTCCTCACACGGCACCGACCACAAGAACCTCAAATTTCTCATTAGTTCCACCTCAAACCATCCAACTATCAAGCTTGGTTCAATATTGACATGTACAAATCAACAATACAGAAAATGATCGTACATAGGTATAATATTCATGCTTAATGGCCAACTTAGAATTTAACGTATTAAACTGATGCAAATAGAAACTTCAAGCGATATTTACTTTCTTGTTCGCAAACCAATATACAAAGGCATAGTATTTCCTTTTTAATTACCAAGAATAAACCATTAACATGCTCAAACTGATTAGCCATAACTTTTAGACGTAATTCAGTTTGCACCACAATTACTTCAACTACTCAACTAGCACCCCTAAGCGTTAAATAGTCCTTTGAATGCGACAACTGATGCTATAACAACCCACTATCAACATTCTATTTACTTTCAAGCCCTCAATTTAATCAATCCATTCAACCATGCATTTACTTAACATGCGATTAACCAAAATCATAACCATGCTTGTAATTTCTCAGTATCGATTATAATTTGCCCAAACTAACTACTAATCTCAGAATCGACATGCACTAGCTAATGTAGTTAAATTCATTGAAAAATAGTAGTAATTTAGGAGGAAAGGAACCCTCATCTTGAACTCAAGCTAGAGGCTCGGTTCACGGCTGTGGCTCGACTTTAGGGGCTTGAACAACTCCAATCCTTCACCTCTTGCTTACCCACGCTCGAATAGGACCCAAATCACGCCCAAATTCTCGAAAATGCGAACCCTAAAACAGACCCAAACTTACTTACTGATTGAAATTGAATTGGGTGTTTGAAAATAGCGAATTTCACCTTCAATTATAGAGATTTCAAAACAACTAAACGCTGAATTGCATGGCTGGCTTTTACAGGTGTTGGGACGCCGAATTCATGCTCCAAACCCACCGAAAAATGTGGTGGGTTCGCTCGATTTCACCTAGATTTTGCACCAAACGGAAGCTAGCTCGTGGGGAAGGCCGAATGGATGAGATTTGCGGTTGTGAGGGGCGAGAATCTGCTCGAATTCGAGCTCCCTCTGTGTGTCCATGGTGGAGATGAGAGGAGGAAGAAGAAGAGCAGAGAAGGGAGAGAGGGATGTCGGGTCGGGGGGGTCGCGGGCAGGAGGAGGAAAAAAGGGGGGGTGTCACGCGCATTTACTATAATGCCCCTCCATCTTTTTATATATATATTTTTTGTCCCAAGCTGATTCATAATCGATACCGCTAGTCTAATTCGTAGCCCAAGTTCTAAACCCAAATCGATAATAATATAATCCTTCATCAATTATTCGTTCCCAAATCTATCTAGGTTCGATTTAATAACATCGAACTACTTCTAAGGTTGACAACCTAATCGTATTCGGGTTCCTACCTGAATTAGTACTCGCTAATAGCCGTTAATAACGCTAATTAAAAATCAACGAAAGATTTTCAAAACTAATAATAATATTAATAATAATAATAATAACAGTGATAATAACATCCTTTTTAATAAAATTAACGCTCACATAGGCACTTAGAAAATAATTTTAGCTCATATCCCTAATAAAATACGGTTTCCATACCGCAAAAAGGCGTTACGAACAACTTAACGGAATATAAAGTATGCGGGTATTACACTCTCCCCCCTTAAAAGAATTTCGTCCTCGAAATTACTTACTTGCTGGAAATAACGGGGGCGTACTTCTCCCGCACTCCCTTCACAATCCGATCTACTTCATGCTTGGCTATCCACTCCTGTCTCCAAAGTAACATTCCCTCCTTGGGTTTCTAGTCTTACCTAGTCGACGGGTCTTTCCTTAAACCATAACAACACAATCTCTAAAGGTAAGATCAATATGATGATCAGTTCTTAAAGGGTAGACATAAGGAGTTGCGTATCCATCTCGTTAGGCTTATTGACTGGCTTCTTTGCAATTACCAGGTTTACTAACGACTGAGTAGCGTTAGAAATCAACTAAATTGCGAGCATAAGGATTGGTAATAGCAGGAGTACCTGGTACTGCCTTAGTGGAATCTCCTTCCAATCAGAATGCTCGACCTCCCGCTTGAGGTTTCTTACGGTCTTTATTGTTTCCTGGGAAAATACCAGCTGGAGGGTAACCTTGTTGTACCGTTGGGTTGATTCCTATACCAGACCTCTGAATATTGCCCTGATTATTCCACGTGGCCCTTGGGTAATTAGCGGCTTTGTGACCCATATCACCACATTCAAAACATGAGCCCGTAAAACTTCTGTATGGGACAGGGTGCTGACGTCCACAGTGGCCATAGGTTTTCCTTAGTTTCCATAGGACAGCTTGCTTCCCTTTATCTTATGCCCTTTAGGTGTCACTCATATTTTCCCTTTAAAAGCTTTATTACTGATCTCATCCAATCTTGCATAACTACACATCAATCCAATTCTGCTTATCTCTCCTATAACCTGGGATCTTCTTATAACACAACACTCTAAACTTATGCTTCCATTTTTTGTCATCCCAGCCTCATATTGCGAAGCCAATGTCCTCATCGATATCCTCGTTGCCTTGTATGATCAATCCAAGTATTTAAACTTCTTAATCCGCGGTATTATCATATCAATAGTGACTTCCCCCCGTGCCTCTTCATTCTTTTCACTTGGCTTACATTCCAAGTACTCAATCTAAAACCTTTAGACTCCAACATGCGTTTCTACTTTTCTAACATATTGTTGGGTTCCTTCGAGTGTCTCTCTATTAAGACCATATAGGTAGCAAATAACATTCACCACGGTATTTCATCCTACATATCATTTGTGAACTCATCCGAGACTATTGAAAAAAGGTTTAAAGCTAATCCTTGATATAACCTAATATCAACAAGGAAGTCCTTTAGGTCTCTTCCTAGCATCCTAATCCTTAGTCTCCGCTATCTCATACATATCTTCAATAAACATAACAAGAAGGTAAATAATTCTTTCTTCAACAATTCCAACGCACTTCTCAAAGCACCCTATCACAAGCCTCCTCAATATAAATGAACACCATATGCAAATCCTTTTCTTCTATCCCTCTAGAATTTCATAAGTCATCTCATAAAATTCACCGCTTCCATAGTTGATTTTCTTGCAATGGAACCAAACCGCTTCACAAAAATCAAAGTCCCCCTCATCAATCTTCTCCCCATCATCCATTGCGTGCCAAAATATAACCGTATTCCATGCGGCCAACCAAAGAGGTAGATAAACGAAATCCATGAGGTGGAAGACCATCCTACATTACCACTGAATAATAAGGGGAGGACTAGTATATACGTACATATTATAAGTAGTACCTTCGTTAACACAAGTAATACCTAGCAAGACACGACCACATAAGCACATAAAGCATGTATTTCACATAGCACACGCCTAGTATGGATTAGCATTTAGATAATCGTTCTAAAACAAAACTGCCAGAGTTTTCCCTGTTTTAGCAATAGTATAGGGTCTTAGCTTAGCTAAGTGTACCTGTAAACTGGTAATAAGGTATAACATATGCTAAAATAACCCTAGTTCATTGCCTTGGGCCACTCGCTCGGATCACTAATGATCAAACAACTATAACAAGGGTAGAATGCTACATATACAGGTACAGAGCCGGCTGCATGCTTTCACATACAACAATAAACTTAAAATTTACAACGTGGTAGGCTTCAGACACTTTGCAAAGCTGGCAGAAACTTCTGAGGGGTTGGCATCAAAACAACTTCAAGGACCTCTTATACCTGCTCAAATTGAACATGGGAAAAAGGGGAACAATAAAGGGATGAGCAACCACACGCTCAGTGAGAATTCCCCTGCTCTTTAAAACCCAAAGCAGTTGCAGGCAATAATACTAATAATAGCCACATATCACGCATTCATACTTTACTATCATATTAGGAAATCAAAATCCCCAAGGAAAGATCACCACCCTTAAAACTTTATTCTAACCCCTCAACTCGTTTCTAGGCCCTGAACGGCCAAGCTTCCCTCCTAACAAATAGTTAGGCACATAATCAAACAAGCAACAAGGATTGAGTTTGAAACTTTCAAACATACTTTTGAAAACGCAGTGACCCTTCATTTATTCCAAGATTGGTTTATAATTCACGCTAACATCTTTAAGGCTTATAATTCTTTCTGAAAGTACCCTAAACAACTAAACTGGTAAGAAAGACTTGGCAAGAAACATTCTTTCATCGACTATGCGCATTGAAAAGCTTGAATGTACGATGCATTACTAGGATGTAACTATACTTCATTTGAGATTTCATTTAAACTATATTCAGAACACATTCATAAAATATATGCAGGTTACATACATTTGAAAGCTTTCTTCTTTTCTTAAAAACGCTTTACTTGGCCTCTTGAGGCTTGTATTCGTTTAAAAGAACTTCTTTTCTTTTCAGAACTGCTTAGGATGGCAAAAAGCCAAATCTCCTTTTTATCAGGAACTTACTTATGACATAAAAACATCTTAAGTGAGATCGTCACTCTTAATCTACGTTATCCCCAGGGTATACGTACTTAACTTTTGGCCAAAATGCGTCTTAGCAGAGCAACTCTAACCTCGATACTGTCCTCTATGGGGCAATAGGTCACACCAGGATAATCATATCCTCAGTCCAGTCCCCCTCAAGGTTTTCTTACGTGTCGCACATCAGGGAACAGCTCACACCAGGATAATCATATCTTGAGTCCAACACCTGGGAACAGCTCACGCCATCTTTGTGTCCAGCTCCCAACATTACCTTAGGGAGAAACAGCTCACGCCATCTTTGCGTCTAGTTCCCACTCTCAAGGTCTGGCCACTTACCTAGCCTTTAAAATCGCATTACATTTCTCTTCTTCAGATGCTTACTTTGCTGAAATCTCACTTTTAAACAAAACGACTATAACCTTTTAAAATGTTTATATTTCATTCGTTTTTGGCTTAAAAACTTCTTATAAGTGAAATAAGTTTGGTAACATGCAAATCAACTTCGTAAATAACTTAAAAGCTTCTTATAAATGTAAAATGTTTACTAAATCGTAAAACGACTTAGTTTCTAACTGAAATGCTTTGTATAAATATAATAAGGTTGCTAAATCATAAAACGATTTCGTTTTGAACTTAGAAGCTTCGTATAAATGTAATAGGGTTGCTAGATCATAAAACGACTTCGTTTTCAACTTAAAAGCTTCGTATGGACCTATTAAGGTTGCTAAATCGTAAAATGACTTTGTTTTCAACTTAGAACCTTCATATAAATGTAATAGGGTTGCTAAATCGTAAAACAACTTCGTTTTCAACTTAGAAGCTTCGTGTAAACATAATATGGTTGCTAAATTGTAAAACGACTTTATTTTCAACTTAAAAGCTTCGTATAAACGTATTGAGGTTGCTAAATCATAAAACGATTTTGTTTTCAACTTATAACTTTTTATAAACGTATTAAGTTTACTAGATCGTAAAACGACTTCATTTTCAACTTAGAGCATTCGTATAAATGTACTACATTTGCTAAATCATAAAACGACTTTGCTTTTAACTTAAAAGTTTCTTATAAACGTAATACATTTACTAACTCGTAGATCAAAACTCGTTGGAGACATAACGTGCTTAGTTAATGTTTAATTCTATTCGAAATCGAAACCCATTTGAGACTTAAATATTTAGTTAGTAATAAATGCAAGCTAGATTCATTTGAAAATTCCTTTTTAACAGAAAGAGAGGTGCTTAAGCGAGTTAAGACCTTCGATCGCTTTCAAGCTCATTATGATTCAAAACTTAACTCAAAATACTTAGTTAGCATGTGACTCAAATTAGATTCGTAATAAAAACTTCAGTTGTCATTCTATAGCTCGTTTCAATTCCTTTTAAAACTCAAGATGGGTGTATAAATAAATTAAAGGCTTAAAATGTTCCCAAACTTGGTACTATTCAAAAACTTAAAATATTTGGCTCGTTTATACGGCAATTTAAGGTTTCTTTTTATATTTTCATCACAAATGCTTCTTAAAGTCATTATGGACTTACTAGCTCTTTAATCGGAACTCAATAGAGACTTAAGCGAGCGGATAACGTGCAAATAAGCTAAGCTTCATGTTAAGGTGCTCTTTTTTGTGTCGTTTAAATTCGTTTAAACACGAGGAGGGGTCATACCCAAACCAATGCCTTAAAAACTTTTTTAAACTCACTTTTAGTTTGCTTTTGAACTTCCTAAACTTATCGACTATTCAGTCGAGTCACTAATTGAGCAGTTCGGCGGTTTAGGACCTTTTTACACTTTAGATGTCCTAACACGCGAATAAACAACTGATAAACGTAGAAGTATTTTCAAACGTGTAAAACAAATTTTCTAAATGACCTTTCTTTTTAAAGATGTCTAAAGTTTCAAGAATTAATCACATAACGTCACGTAGCATATCGGGGGAAAAGGGGTTCACACATAGCACATTCATACACTTCATATCACAACTCATTAAGCCACACATGGCCTCGCAATCCACGCGATTACGATAATTCACAACCCTATCTCCCTCCTCACACAGCACTGACCACAAGAACCTCAAATTTCTCGTTAGTTCCACCTCAAACCATCCAACTACCAAGCTCGGTTCAATATTGACATGTACAAACCAACAATACAGAAAACGATCATACATAGGTATAATATTCATCCTTAACGGCCAACTTAGAATTTAACGTACTAAACTGATGCAAATAGAAACTTCAAGCGATATTTACTTTCTTGTTCGCAAACCAATATATATAGGCATAGTATTTCCTTTGTAATTACCAAGAATAAACCATTAACATGCTCAAACTGATTTGCCATAACTTTTAGACGTAATTCAGTTTGCACCACAATTACTTCAACTGCTTAACTAGCACCCCCAAGCGTTAAATAGTCCTTTGAATGCGACAACTGATGCTATAACAGCCCACTATCAACATTCTATTTACTTTTAAGTCCCCAATTTAATCAGTCCATTCAACCATGCATTTACTTAACATGCGATTGACCAAAATCATAACCATGCTTGTAATTTCTCAATATCGATTCTAATTTACCCAAACTAACTACTAATCTCAGAATCGATATGCACTAGCTAATTTAGTTAAATTCATTGAAAAATAGCAGTAATTTAGGAGGAAAGGAACCCTTACCTTGAACCCAAGCTAGAGGCTCGATTCACGACTATGGCTCGACTTTAGGGGCTTGAACAACTCCAATCTTTCGCCTCTTGCTTAACCACGCTCGAATAGGACCCAAATCACGCCCAAATTCTCGAAAATTCGAACCCTAAAACAGACCCAAACTCACTTACTGATTAAAATTGAATTGGGTGTTTGAAAATAGCGAATTTTACCTTCAATTATAGAGATTTCAAAACAACTAAACGCTGAATTGCATGGCTGGCTTTTATAGGTGTTGGGATGCCGAATTCATGCTCCAAACCCACCGAAAAACGTGGTGGGTTTGCTCGATTTCACCCAGATTTCGCACAAAACGGTAGCTAGCTCGTGGGGAAGGCCGAATGGATGAGATTTGCGGTTGTGAGGGGCGAGAATCTGCTCAAATTCGAGCTCCCTCTGTGCGTCCATAGTGAAGATGAGAGGAGGAAGAAGAAGAGCAGAGAGGGGAGAGAGGGATGTCGGGTCGGGGGGTCACGGGCAGGAGGAGGAAAAAAGGGGGGTGTCATGCGCATTTACTATAATGCCCCTCCATCTCTTTATATATTATTTTTTGTCCCAAACTGATTCATAATCGATACCGCTAGTCTAATTCATAACCCGAATTCTAAACCCAAATCAATAATGATATAATCCTTCATTAATTATTCATTCACAAATCTATCTAGGTTCGATTTAATAACATCGAACTACTTCTAAGGTTGGCAACCTAATCGTATTCGGGTTCCTACCTGAATTAGTACTCGCTAATGACCGTTAATAACGCTTATTAAAAATCAACGAAATATTTTCAAAACTAATAATAATGATAATAATAATAATAATAATAATAATAATAATAATAATAATAATAATAACAATGATAATAACATCCGTTTTAATAAAATTAACGCTCACATAGGCACTTAGAAAATAATTTTAGCTCATATCGCTAATAAAATGCGGTTTCTATAGCGCAAAAAGGCGTTACGAACAACTTAACGGAATATAAAGTACGTGGGTATTGCAGTAACACATAAGTAAGAACACTTAGTTATGGTATATATTACTAGAATATTTTTTTATTAAATATTATGTCTTCTAAATTACATTATTTGTGTTTAGAATGTGGTCATTCATATTGGGAAGTGGAAAAAATAATCTTTAATGCGAAAGTCAGGACCCATTTAGGACCCGTGGACCTGTCAGACCCATGGATCTGGGTGTGGGTCTCATCTTTATAGGCCCAACGGGTCTGGGGTGGGTCTGGGTCCAGGTCCAAAAAAATTAAACGGGTTCTGGGTCCAGATGAACCCGACTCAGACTCGACCCATCGCCATCCGTAATCTTACCTTAGGCATAAACCTCACAATTTATCGATTGATGGAGGTTGAATCTAGAAGAAGCATCCTTGGTGTGATTGTTTTCCTTATTGTATTTGATCTTGGGAGCTTGAGGATTTCACACTCATTAAATTGGTATCAGAGCTAGAGTTCCTTTTGGGTAGTTATTGAATCAAAACCTTCATTGATTCAAACACCTCACTACCTTTTCAATTTCATGGCAAAAATCTACACTTTGGCTCTTCAAAATGTTCCTTCATTTACCCACCTTCATCAACCCTCATGAGTCCACAAAGAACCCTAATTATAGCCTAAACATAATCCCTAACCTAAATACATCCCTAAAAGTCTACAAAAAAGCTCGTCAAAAAGTACCTCGCAGAGATTTGACGGGGCCTACCCGTGCTGCTTGGCACGACCGTGCCACCTTTCCTACACTCCCATTCTTGTTCCAAAGATTTGGCATGACCACTTTGTGCCATGGAGCAAGATTGTGCCTTCTCATTTTTATTGTTTTTCTTCTCTGTGCCACCTCTAGTACGTCCGTTCTACCTCTTGCACGTCCATGTTTTCCCTGTTTCCATCATTTTCCTTCTTTTTACCTTACAATTACTGCCTTGGCTGATGAGAGTGATGCTTTCCACTCCAAGAGCGTTCCTCCTGAGCAAGCCCATGAGATAGGTAGGGCCCTTGTTGGGCTTTAGGAACAAGTGTGGAAGCTCACTAAAGAGGTTGAACAAGTAAGAGGATCCTCACGACGGAACCCTTACCGATGAGGCTATGATGTTAGCCCTACTGACTTTGCGTACACTTCTTTTCATGAAGACTTTAATGATGAGGAAGGAGGACCTAGAAGAAGAAGGCATCCAAGGGATGACCTTGGAGATCTCAAAGTTGAGGCTCCGAAATTCGATGGTAATCTTAACCTGAAGAACTATCTTAATTGGGTTCAAGGCCTTGAAAGGATCTTTGAACTCATAGATTATAATGATGAAAAGTCCTTCAAGTTGGCTACTCTTAAATTGAAGGAGTATGCTTCACTATGGTATGACCACTTGAAGAAGAGTTGGGTTAGAGAAGCCATATGGAAAAGAGATTCCTACCCCCTTCTTACAAATAAGAACTCTATCTTAAGATTACCTCTTTCAACCAAGAGAATCTATAGAGAAGAGTACATTAGGGAGTTTAAACAACTCCAAATGAGGATTCGCTTAGATGAAGAAACTAAACCAAGATTGCTAGGTTCATTAATGGGTTATCTCCTAGCATTGCTAACAAGGTGGATCTACAACCTTGCTTATTATTTGATGATTTGTGCCACCTAGCTATCAAAGTCTAGAAGCAACTTAAAGGTCGAAAACCCTTTCAAACCACTTCCTCTATTCGCCCTCAAAGTACCCCTAAGGGTGACTCCTGCCACAACAAAGTTAACCCTACCCCTACTCCCATCAAAAGCCCTTGACAAGAATAAAGGGACTACTAGTGAATCAACGAAGAGATTGGAGGGTAAAGTGTTTAAAATATTATGGTTATGGACACTTTTAAGCAGATTGTCCTAACCAGAGAACTCTCACCGTTAGAGAAGTGGAAGAAATCCAAGTTATTAAGGAAGCAACTAGTGAGAAGAAAACTGAGGATGAGGACCAAACTTTGATCACTCCGGATGTGGATGAACTCTTGGTAATTCAAAAAACACTCCATGCCCAAGAGGCTCCTTGCCAACCAAGCAAAAGAGAGTAAATATTTCATACACGATGCACTGTTGGAGGCAAGGTGTGTGAGCTCATCATCAATGGATAAAGTTGCACCAATGTAGCTTCCACAACATTCATTGACAAGCTTCAATTACGCACCAAGCTCCATCCCACCCCTTATTCTCTCCAATGGCTCAAGGAAGGAAATGAGGTAACCGTTTCTAAGCAAGCTCTTATTGCTTATGGTGAGGTACTATGTGATGTCCTTTCTATGGATACATATCACTTGTTATTTGGTAGGCCTTTCTTGTTTGATAATTTTATGATTCATGATGGGCATGTCAATACATATGCATTCAAAAACAAGGGTTGTAATCTTACTTTGGCACCACTACCTCCACCTAAACCTCTCAAATTTAAGTCAGGGAAGGGAAGTGAGAAAAGCCTCTTTATGAGTGAAACATGGGTGGAGAGAGCCATCAGTAAGACCAAGCCTTTATTTACCTTACTTATGATAGAATCAAACACATGTAAGGGAGTGAAACCCATACATCCCCTAGCTTAATCACTCTTGAGAGAGTTTGTGGATGTATTCCCAATGATTTAGCCTTGAGACGCCCTCCTTTAAGAGGAATTGAGCACCAAATTTATCTCCTACTAGGTGCTTCTTTGGAAAAAAAAACCAGCCTATTAATGAATCCTAGTGAGTCAAAAGAACTACAAAGACAAGTGCAAGACTTGCTCGACCGTGGGTACATTAGATAGAGCTTAAGTCCTTGTTCGGTTCGCGCTCTGTTAGTGCCTAAGAAAGATAGGACTTGGCATATGTGTTTGACTCTACGACCATCAATAACATCACTTTCAAGTATTGATTTCCTATTCCTCGATTACATGATATGCTTGAATAGTTCTATGGTTCCAAGGGCTTTTCTAAAATTGATATAAGTGGCTTGTGATGCCTTCTGGTGTATCTAATGCTCGTAGCACTTTCATGAGGCTTATGAATGAGGTCTTAAGGCCACTCATTAGAAAGTTTATTTTGGTGTATTTGTATGATATCTTGGTGTATAGCCATCATGAGGCATCTCATTTGAACACCTCTCTCAAGTATTCCAAGTGTTGTGACAATAAAAGTTATATGACAAGCTTGAGAAGCGTAAACTATTCACCCCTCAAGTTGTCTTTCTTAGATATGTTGTGTCCAGTGAGGGAATTCAAGTTGATAAGCTTAAGGTTGAGGCTATCAAGAGTTGGCCTACTCCCACCGCTATCACAAAAGTTCGAAGTTTCTATAGGCTCCCTTAACCGAATGCATGAAGAAGGGAAGCTTTGAATGGACAAAGGCCACCCAAAGGGCCTTTGAAGCAATCAACAAAAGGCTATGTTCGGCTCCTATGTTGGCTCTTCCTGAACTTCGATCTCCTTATTGAAGTTGAAGGCGATGCTAGCGGCATTGGCATTATGGCGGTCCTCACCCAAGCCAAACGACCCTTGGCCTACTTTAGTGAGAAGTTGGTGGCCCTAAACTTAACTACTCCACTTATGAGAAAGAGTTTTATGCCATCATATAGGCTCTTACCCATTGGAGTCACTATCTCAAGCCAAAGCCCTTTATGATACTTTCAAATCACAAGGCCTTGTCTTCCATCAATGGGTAAGCCAAGTTCAATTCAAGGCATGCCAAGTGGGTGGAATTTCTCCAATCATTTTCTTTCACTTGCAAGCACAAAGATAGCAAGGAAAATGTAGTGGTCGATGCACTCTCAAGAAGATACAATCTCCTCTCTACTCTAGGGACCAAAATTTTAGGATTTTATACCATCCAAGAATTTTACAAGGAAGATGAAGATTTCCAAGGAATTATTGCAAACCCCAACGATCATGACTCCTATACCTTATAAAATGGGTTCTTCTTCAAGCACAACAATCTATGTGTTCCTAGGGGCTCTCTAAGGGATTTACTTATGAGAAAAGCCCATGGTGGTGCATTAGGAATTCATTTTAGCATCAAAAAAACAATTGAGATCTTGAAGGAGCATTTTCTATTGGCCCTGGATGACAAGTGATGTCCATAAAGTTGTTTCCAAATGTACTATATGTTATAAAGCCAAGAGCTCCTTCCATCAAGGGTTGTATGCTCCTCTTCCAACCAAATAGCCATTGAGGAGACGTTAGTATGGATTTCATGTTGGGTTTGGCAAGAATCCAAAGAGGGCATGACTTAGTTATAGTTGTGATTGCTCGATTATCCAAGATGGCACATTTCATTCCATGTTACAAAAGTGACCATGCTTCTCACATTGCTCATCTATACTTCAAGGAGGTCATCAAGCTACATGTTATGCCAAGAAGTATTATCTTTGATAGAGACACCAAACTCCTTTCCCATTTTTAGAGGTGTTTGTGGAGATTATTAGGAACCAAGATCTCATTTAGCATTACTTGTCACCTGCAAACCGATGGGCAAACAAAGGTTACCAACCAGACTCTATTTACCCTCCATAGCAGATTGGTGAGCGAAGAACCTCAAAGAAGGGGATTTAAAGCTTCCTCATACCAAGTTTGCTTATGACAGCACTTCTACTGATGCTACATCCCACTCCCCCTTTGAAGCTTGTTGTGGAGTTAATCTTCTTACTCCAATAAACCTTCTTCCTCTTTGCATTAAGCATAGGGCCAGCGTACAAGGCTAAGAGAGAGCTAAGGAAATGAATAAGCTCCATGAGCAAATTTGCACTCAAATAGAGAAGGTCAACGCCTCTTACAAGGCTAGAGCAAATAAGCATCGAAATCCTATGGTTTTCAACTTGGGAGATTTGGTTTGGTTGCACCTAATGAAGGAGAGATTTCTTCTAGGAGGCAAAACAAACACATGGCATGAGGAAAAGGCCCCTTCAAGGTGCTTGAAATGATTGGGAACAATGCTTACAAGTTGGAGTTATAGGCAAACATGTATGTGAGCATCACTTTCAATATGGGTGACGTAGCTCGTTACGTGGAGGATGACTTTGAGGATTTGACGGGAAAATCCTTCTAAAGACGAGGGGACTGATGCATGCCAAGCCTTAAGCCAACTCTTGACTACACTCTCATCCTCACAAAAGTCTAAGCCAACTTTCCTTGGTTAAGATGGTCATCGCTCCAGCATCTCAGTCGGTTTCGGCTTGGCTTTTCACCATCCAAATGAAGTTCTAATTGGAGCAATCTATGCTTCATTGGGAAGCTTAAAGAGTCTACTTTAGGATGATGCAATAAATTCTGAGTTACGATGTGTTTTGATCCCTTAAAGTGATTAAACAATTCATACAGTGTAGGTTTTTGTTGGAAAATTTGTTAAATTTGGGTCAAGTCAAAATCCTACCTGACGAAGCCTAAACGAAGCGTAACTTTTTCTACTTTCCTAAGATGTATACGTTAGCCCTATGTGCTAAAATTTGGACATTTCATTCCAATATTAGGATAAATGGCCCAAATATATGGAGTGTGCAAAAAATTTCAGTTTTGGAGTAATCTGAAATTTGGCCTTAATTGAGTAGGGTACAGCTATTATCTTTGGGATTAATTAGCATGGGATAATTTTACACATACTAAGAAATATTTGCTAAGTAGCGGGACCACCGTTTGCGGTGTAGAGCCTTCTAGAAGGAGGGGGAAAATCCTGGAAAAATACAGCATACCTTGGTTGTAATTATATTAGTAATTTGATTTATTTTCCTAAGATAATTTGTAATCCCCCTATTAGTACACTTGCCCCACTATTGTAACAGCTGATCTGCCTCATTTTAGGTATTTATAGACCTTAATACCTCCATGTTAACCCAGCTTGAGTTAAATTATGAATGGAAAGGCAAATAGCTATCTTCTCTCACTAAAATCTCTATATGTTTATCTCTTTAATCAAGAGTGGTGAGTAGAGTCCTTCATTTAGGATTCTTGTTTGGTAGCTAGGAGCCTTTAGAAGACGAATTTGATGAAATGTAATTATCTATTATTAGTATCTTACCTTGGGCATAAACCTTATAATTTATCGATTGATTGAGATTGAATCCAAAAGAAGCATCCTTGGTGTGATTGTTTTCCTTATTGTCTTTGATCTTGAGAGTTTGAGGATTCCATTGCTCATCACTGAGGAATTCCACTAAGGATGTGCTAGTTTTTGCCAACCTACCTACCCCTTTTTAATCACTCTTGTGAGTTTGAAGAGGATGAAGAATTTGAGAGTTCTAGTGAGCTCAATTAGCAACATTACCTTAATGAATTAGAAGATATGTATTTATAGGACTTATGTGATGGGGTGGTTGAGACCACCAGTTTAGAATTTGGTGATGATAATTTCTCCATAGAATATAAGTCTTTTTTTATTTAGGTTTGATGAAAATAGAAGTCTTGATGTGTTTTTTTATACTGAATATAAGTCTTTTCCTTTTGACCCCATGACCATCTCTTTAAGCCCTCTAAGTCTTGCTTTGTAGAGTCCAAGACTTATGAGAATTTTATTTTAGACCAAACTCTTGCATATTCTGATAGGGCTTGAGGACTTTAGACCTACTAATTTGCCTAGACAATTCGTCCATGATGACAAAATTGCTAGGCCAATGAGCCAGTTGCTGGCTAAGTTTGCGTATGTCTCTCTTCGTAATTGGGTCTAACAATTTGATAAGTTGAAATGGACCCTTAGTTATGCTATATTAATGCTATGGATGTACTCTTTTTGGCACCAACTCTCTAGTTTGTACTGTTTCTACATGATTGAGAGTTGTTCTTGTATATTTGATAAACTACTACATCCACTAATGGGTTTTGACTTGTGATGCAATTTTCAACTTGGTATGGTGTGGCTGATGCTCGATAAATCTCCTTGATTTTAAGAAGGCGTAGTTTAGGTGTACCTTTGCCTCTAACCTAATGTAATCGTTCCTCTCTATCTTCTCTTTTTTATTTTGTTTTCTTTTATACATATTAGTTGCTTTATTTTATTTTTATTGTTGTGTTTTTTATTTTAGAGTCTTATCTTTTCTTTAGTTTTTATTCTCTGTCTTTTTTGCATATTTGATTTTTAGTTGTTTTAATATTTCTTTTCATCCCCAATAAGGACATTGTGTGCTTTAGGTGGGGGTGGGGAAACTGTATTTGAAAAAAAAAATAAAAAATGAATAAAATGAATAAAATGACTAAATTTTTTTGGAAAAGATACAAAAAAGGATTTTTGTTTTCGTTTGGAGAACATGTGCCATTTTGAATGACCATGTTCTATTGTACATGCACTGTTAGGTTGTATATAGAAATAATTTGCATGATAGAAGTTAGTCCAAAGTTTGATATTTATGCTTTGTCCTAACCTCAAAATTTTTAAAAGAAGTTGTGTTGACTTCGGTAGGTTAACTGGTGAGACTTTGAGCCTTGAAGACAAATTCATCATTTTTATTCTCATATTTTTTCTTTCATGTGTGTCTCTTCCATGATTATGTCTTTGGAACTTACTTTGATTCTCTTCAAAATTACATTTAGAATGTGCATTATGGGTAATATGATCGAGGCTTCATGGGTTGTGTAAGCCACATAAGACAAATTGCCACCCTGATTAAAATATTTTACCCCTTTCCTATCCCTTGTTTAGCCTTGACCATTTTTATCTATGGTGAACCTTCATTTGAGCACTTGGCTAGAACATATATCTATTACCTAAGCTAACTTTAGTAGAGCAACACCTCAATATTCAATGTTGGGTAGCTTTTGAGTGATAATGTACTTTGGTGTTTGATTTTGGATCATTTGGTGTGCTGAGAGGATGTATTGTTATGACTATTTGGAAATTAAGTTATGTTATTTTTTTATATTCTATTCATTCCTTTTTCTTTCAAAAAAAGAAAAAAGAAAAAGAAAAAAATTGAAAAAAATTGAAAAAAAAAACTCAAAAAGAAAACGTTTTGTAAATAAGAGTCTTTAGCATGGTGTATAAACTTGATTTCCATTATTTTAACTCATTTAGGGTTGTGCCTAAAGTAGTCATATTAGGAGAGTGCATCGTGGGGTGTAGTTATTAGAAGTGTTCGATTGCTCATTAATCACTTGGCTTTTAGTTGTCGATTTAATGAATCGATTCTCCGTTAACCACGTTACAACCCTTGTAAAGCCCACTTGATTATCATGTTTTGCATTTCAATAGCGCAGAATTGATAATCTTAGCAAGCCTTTGGTAGGTTGTGTGATTAGAAGATGAATTGAGTGAAACTTGTAATATGATAAGCACATGAACGCGAGTATTCGACTTGTCCCTAAAATGAGGTTCTACTAGTCGGGCTTGTTCATCATTCTTAAATGGAGCGAAAGATTGTGTATAGATGTCATCAGTGAGGACTAAGAATTTCTTTATGTGTACATTGCATTTATATGCGATCTAATGCTTAGATTACTTGAGTAATATAGTTTATTGAAATATGTATATTTTCCCCTGATGTTATATATATTAGCTTCTAAAAAAAAAAGAAAAAAGAAAAATTCTCTATTTTCTATTTTCTTTCTTCTATTTTTTTTATATTCTTTAAGATTTTATGGGTATATCTTCTACAAACCCTCACGAAACCTTAGTCATCCACTAGGGGTGATCTAGGGATTTAAAGGGCTTGTTGCGCATGCTAAGTGCAACTGTAATTCCTACAAAAGTGAGCTAGGATATTTTTTTTGTTTTTTTCTTTTCCCAGGATTTTTAGTTTCATTTTATTCGAGGATGCGTAGAATTTATGTGTGGGGTATTTGTTCAATCCAAAAATAATACATTTTATACCTTTTATTATCTAATATTTACTCAAAATAAATTATTAAATTAGAGTTTTAATATATGTTTATTTATTTTGTAGGAATTTGAAAATTTTGAAGAATGAATAAATTACTTGAAAAAAGGGAAAACATTAAATCAAATGCGTGTTGATCAAGGAAAAGAGAAGGCAAAAAGGGCCCACAGCAGCATGGCCTAGCTCAAGGCGGCCCAAAGTCGCCTTGGCCCAGCCCTCGGTTCCAACTCTCCTTGTCATGTAACTCATGACGCCATACCCAAGCCCTCCCTTGTCTTATGTTTCCCTCTATTTCAACCCACACCCCTACACCTTCCTTCATCTCTTCTTCAGTTCATCTTCTTCAACCATTAATTACTATCACCAATCAGCATCCGCCACCACCATTTCTTTCATCAAGTTGGGCATTGACTTGAAGCAATCACAAGAGCGATTAGAAGCTTTAGTTGAAGAATTAATGGTGGTGGAGAAGTTGCGAATTTTAGGCTACAAATTAGACAGCAAGGCCGAAGCTAGGATATGAAGTACATAGCATAGAGTAGAGTTTAATTTCTAATTTTCAATTTTTATTTTCGTTTTTATTTCAGTTCAATTTCAAATCTAGGTTTTAGTTTCACCAATTTGATGTTATTAAATTTAGGGTTGTTGATTTTGAGTTAGACTTTTGAAATTTGGCACGCAATAATATTCAATTTGGCTTCCAGTTTGGTGTGCTTCGTTGAATTCAACTTTGTTTCCTGTTTGCTTAGGTTATGCACATTGCTTGCTACAATGAGTTTGGCTCTTTGGGGAACTGGGTTTATCAACTAGGAGAGAAGACTGATCTGGGCCATTTCAGCAAATGGTTTGGGTTTTGTTATGTTATGGTTCAATTAATAACTCTTAGTGAATTAATTGAAGGCTTGTTAATTAGTTATTGGAAATTAGAACGATGTTTGCCAACTCCATGAAAAGGTATTTATTTTTCTCTCTTTCAGATTATTGTTTTACTGAAAGACACAATATATTTTGCTTTAGTAGTCCTAACAGAAATGCAGTTTGCCTGCCAGAATATTTAGATTTTGGTTATCGTTAATTTAGTCTCTGATGTTAATTTAGACTAGAATTTTAGTAATCTAAGTTTCTTACCCATCCCGAAGGACAACACATTCAAGTGCTACAACGATAAACCGTACGCTTCTAGAAATCACAACAAGTTTTAGCGTCGTTGCCATAGATGGAATTTGTGAATTTGTGAAATTAAGTTGCAAATCAAGTCTTGAGTTAGTTGACTGAGTCTCAGTAGTGTGTTTTTTATGTTGATTTTTAGTGAATGTTTATTTGGTTTTAACAGTTTATAGTTTAGAATTCTTGTGTTTTTGTTTTGTGTTTGGAGTTTATATTTTGTTTTTCTCTTGGTTAATTTTTGCTTTTATTAGTCAGCGGTTAATTTTATTGAAAAACAAAATCGGCTGTGAAAAGTGTAGGTGGAAATCTGGATAGAACTGAAATTAAAAAAAGAATTAGTGCAAGTTTTTTTGTTTTCAGGTGTTTATTTTGAATTTTCTATGAAAATTCAGAGCTAATTTTGCTTTTTTGTTATTTCAAATAGGAAACTAGGGTCCTTCAAAGCCTAGGTGAATTATTGTGGAATTTTTTTGGACTTTCTAGAATTTTCTGCAACTTTGAGAAATAATTTCTATTTTGAGTTTTTTTTTCCATTATTTTAGGCAAGAAAAAATTAAAACAAATGTGCACATTCTACTTAGTTTTGTTGCATTTTATGTATACATAATTCCGAGATTGAGGATTTGTTAGATTTTCTATTTATTTTTATTCAAAGATTTTTTGTCATTTTTTCCTTTTTTTTGTGTTAAAAAATCAAAAAAATTAGGAAAAAAATGATGCCCATTTGTAGTGTTTGTGCTTATTTTTTGTTTATTGGTGTCAGGTTGGTTTTTTTTAAAAGTCTTTTTGGTCTTTCTTTCCTTTTTGGTAATTAATTTTGTTGTATTTTTGCTATTTTATTTTTTATTAAGTGTTTGTTTTAGCTAGTAGTTCATAGTCAGGTGTCTTAGCATCAATTTCCTTTTCTTTTTCTATTTTAAAAAAAGGACCTTAAAAAATTGCAAAATTGAAAATCCTTAAAAAATTGAAAAATCCTTAAAATTGAAAAAAGGGTTGTAAGAATGCATGTTTTCATTGTTTTCACAGTTTGAACATGAGCCGTTCTGAAGCTATTTGTTGAGATTTAATAATCATTGTGCTCAATTGAGCCAAAATTTTGAAAAATGGGATTTGAGGCCATCATTGTGGGTTTGAATGTTGAATCTAGGAGTCATGTTGAGTCTATGTGTCTAGAGATTTATTGCGATTGTTATCTGAAACTGCAAATGGCGTTTAAGATTTCTTTGAAAAATTGGTCGGGAACACATATGCGTTTGAACAAGCTAGCGAGACCCTATGATATAGTAGTCATGATCCGTATGCTTTCCATGTTAATCAACACCACTAGATACACTTTAGGGGCTCTTATTATCACCCATCTCACTACTGTATGTCTTCCATTTGTGCGATTATGGTGACTCTTTTGATCATGATGTTCATAATTATTCATATCGTGATTATTTTGAAGCTCGAAGTGCGAAACTTGAAAAGACAATGAAAGACATGGCTGATAAAATGATAGAGACTATGAAGGAGAGAATTACTGAATATTCTAGCTATTTTAATCAAAGTAGGGAGGATTATTATTTGCATGAGTTTGACTCTATTTTAGGATCTCCTAAACTTGAAGTTAGTCTTTGCGATGATTTTAAGCCGTCTAATCTTCCTAGGTCTAATTTGCATGACAATATGCATTTGCCTAACCTAGAGTAAGAGAACGACCTTCCTATGTCTCTATCCCATGACTTCGCACCCTAAACTAGCACATCTGGATATGTCACTGAGGATGTCCTAGTTTATGTCAACCCACATATCCCTTTCAATCACTCCTGTGAGTTTGAAGAGGGTGAAGAATTTGAAAGTGTAGCAACATTACTTTAATGAATCAGAAGATATTTGTTTACAGGAGCCATGTGAGGGGGTGGTAGAGCCCACCATTTTAAAATTTGGCGATGACCATTTCTCTATGGAATATGAGTCTTTTTTTATGTGGGTTTGATCAAAATGGAAGTCTTGATATGGGTCTTTGTATTGACTATGAGTCTTTTCTTTTAACCCCATCATCACTGACCATATTTTTAAGCCCTCCAAGTCTAGCTGTGTAGAGTCTTAGACCTATGAGAATTTTATTTTAGACTAGACTCTTGCATATTCTGATACTAAAAGCTTAAGGAATGTAGACTCACTGATTTTCCTAGACAGTTCGTCCATTATGACAAAATTGTTGAGCCAAATGACCCATTTGCTAGCTAAGTTTGAGTATGTCTATCTTTTATAGTTGGGCCCAACAATTTGATAGCTTTAAATGGGCCCTTAATAGTGTTGTATTAATGCTATGGATGTACTCCATTTGGAGCCAACTCTCTAATTGCACTATTTCTACATTGTAGAGAGTCATTCTTGTATATTTGATAAGCTACTATGTTCGCTAATAGTTTTGACTTATGTAGAAATTTTCAACTTGGTATAGAGTGGCTGATGCGTCATAAATCTCCCTGATTTTAAGGGGTAGTTTAGGTGTACCTTTACATCTAACCTAATATAATTATTCTTCTCTATCTTCTCTTTTTGCTTTGTTTTCTCTAGTAGATATTTGTTGCTTTATTTTATTTTTATTGTTGTGTTTTTTAGTTTTAGAGTCACGTCTTTTTCTTTAGCTTTGATTCTCATTTTGTTTTTATCTATTTCTTTTACTAGCTGTTTTTATGTTTCATTTCATTCCCAATGAGGACATCGCATGCTTTAGGTGGGGGTGGGAAAACTATGTTTCAAAAAAAACTTAAAAAATTAAAAAATGAACAAAAAAATAAATTTTTTTACGAAGATAAAAAAAGATTTTTGTTTTATCTTCAAGAACATGTGCCATTCTGAATGGCCATGTCCTCTTCCATATGCACTGTTAGGTTATGTATAGATATCATTTGCATGATAGAACTTAGTCCAAAGAGTGACATTTACGCTCTATTCTAAACCCGACATTTTTAAAGCAAGTTCTCTTGATTTTGGTAGGTTAATCGGTGAGACTTTGAGCCTTGGAGACTAATTCATCATTTTCATTCTCATATTCTTCTTTCATGTGTGTTTGTTCTATGATTACATCTCTAGAACTTGCTTTGATTCTCTTCAAACTCGCATTTAGCATGTGCATTATGGTAATATAATAGAGTCTCCATTTGTTTTATGAGCCAATAAGACAAATTGCCGCCCTTATTTGACTATTTTACCCCTTTGCTATCCCTTTTTGAGCCTTGACCATTTTTATATGTGGTGAACCTTCATTTTAGCCCTTAGCTTAACCACATATCTATTATTAAGGCCAAGTCTAGTGGAGCAACAGCTTAATATTGGATGTTGGGTAGTTTTTGAGTGATGCTATACTTTGGTGGTTGACTATGGATCGTTTGGTGTGCTAAGAGGATGTATTGTTGTGAGGAAATTGAGTTGTGTTATGGTTTTACATATCATTCTTTGAAAGAATAAAACAGAAGGAAAACAAAAGGAAAAAAATGATGAAAAAAGTTGCCAAGGAAAAAAATTGAAACAAATTCGAAAAGAAAAAGTTTTGCGAATAATAGTGCATAACAGGGTCGTATATACTTAATTTGTAATATTTTAACTCATTTCCAATGGTTTCTCTTGAGGGTTGTGTCATAAGTAGTCATATTGGGAGAGTGCATTGTGTGGAGTAATTGTTGGACGTGTTCAGTTGCTCATTACTCACTTGGCTTTTAGCTCTTCATTGTCTAAATCGTTTCTCCCTCGCTTAACCCTTAGCCTCGTTACAACCTTTGTAAAGTTCTCTTGATTATCATGTTACATTTTGTATTTTAGTAGAGAAGAATTGAGAATCTTAACAGACCTTTGGTAGGTTGTATGATTGGAAGATGAATTTAATGAACCATGTAATATGATAAACACATGAGAACGAGTATTTCACCTGTCCCTAAAGTGAGGTTCTACCACTCGAGCTTACTCATCATTCTTAAGTGCGGTGAAAGATTGTGTATCGTTGTCATCAATGGGGACTGAGAATATCTTAATGTGTACATAGTATTTATATGAATATTTTTTCCCGATGTTGTACATATGAGTTTTCGAAAAGACCGAAAAATTCTTTGTTTTCCCTTTTCTTTATTTTATTTTCTTTCTATTCTTTAAGATTTTATGGGTATATCTTCTGCAAACCCTCATGAGACCTTACTCGTCCACTAGCGGTGACCTAAGGGTTTAAAAGGTTTGTTGCACGTACTAAGCACAACCGTAATTCATATGAAAATGAGTTAGGAATTTTCTTTTCCTCCTTTTATTTTCCTAGGATTTTTAGTTTCATTTTACTCGAGGATGAGTAAAATTTACGTGGGGGGCTATTTGTTCAATCGAAAAATGATATGTTTTATGCCCTTTTATTCTCTAATATTTACTCAAAATAAATAATTAAATTGAAATTTTAAAATATTTTTATTTATTTTGTAGTAATTTGGGAAATTTGAAGAATGAATACATTACTTGAAAAAAAAGAAAATATTGAATCAAATGGGTGTTGGATCAAGAAAAACTGAAAGAAAAAAAGAGCCAGCTCAGGGCGTCCCAGAGTCGCATTGGCCTAGCTCTGGGCTCTAACTCTCCTGGTCATATAAATCATGACGCCAGACTCGAGCTCCACCCCCTCCAGCCTCATGTTCTCCTCCATTTCAAGCCACGCTGCTAGGCGTTCCTTCATTCTCTTCTTCACTTCATCTTCTTCACTTGTTAATTACCGTCATCAATCACCATTTGGCCCCAACTCTCCAGTTTGCTCTATTTCTACATTATCGAGAGTTGTTCTCGTATATCTGATAAGCTACTACATTTACTAATGGCTTTTAACTTGTATAGCAGTTTTTAACTTGGCATGGAGTGGCTGATAGTCCATAAATCTCACTGTTCTGAAGGAAGGTATAGTTTTGGTGTGCTTTGGCATCAAACCTAGTATAATCGTTCATATCTATCTTCTCTTTTTTATTTTGTTTTCTTTCGTAGATATTTGTTGCTCTATTTTATATTTACTATCGTGTTTTTGAGTTTTAGAGTCTTGTCTTTTTCTTAGGTTTTGATTCTCATTCTTCTTTTTGTGTAGTTTTTTTTTGTTTTAATGTTTCTTTTCCTTCCCAATGAGGACATTGTATGGTTGAGGTGGAGGTGGGGGAACTATGTTTCAAAAAAATTTAAAAAAATTGAAAAGAAATTATAAAAAAAACTAATAATTTTTAAAAAATTTAAAAAAATTTCTTTTCTTTTGGAGACCATGTGCCATTTCGAATGACCCCATCCTTTTGTACCTGTGTTGTTGGGTTGTACACAGAAATGATCAACATTATAGAACTTAGTTGAAAGTGTGATACTTACGCTCTGTTCTATCCTGGACAATTTTAAAAACAACTGTTTTGACTTTGGCAGGTTAACTGTTGAGATTTTGAGCTCCGAAGACCAATTCATCATTTTTTAGTCTCATATTTTTTGTCATGTGTGTCTCTCCCATGATTAGATCGATATAACGTGCTTTGATTCTTTCAAAATCACATTTAGCATGTGCATTATGGTAAAGTGATAGAGGCTTCCTTTTTGTGAGCCACGTGAGATAGATTGTCACCTTGCATTAAATGTTGTGCCCTTTTGTCATCCCTTTTTTAGCCTTGATCATTTTTATAAGTGGCGAACCTTTATTTTATCCCTGGCCGAAACACATATCTATTATCTACGCCAAGTCTAGTGGAGCAACACTTCAGCATTGGATGTTAGGTAGCTTTGGAGTGATGATGTACTTTGCTGGTTGATTTTGGACTAGTTAGGGTGCTGAAAGGATGTATTGTTGTGACTATTTGAAAATTGAGTTGTGTTATTTTCTTGTATGCGATTTATTCATTTTTCTTTCAATGAAAAAGAAGAAAAAAAAAAAAAGAAAATAATGAAAGGAAAAAATGATGAAAAAAAGTTGCCAGGGAACAAAATTGAAAAAAATGCAAAAAGTGAAGTTTTGTGAATAAGAGTGTTTAGCATAATAGCATGGTCATATATGCTTGATTTCCGTTATTTTAACTCATTTTCAATGGTTGCTCTAGAGGTTTGTTCCTTAAGTAGTCATATTGGGAGAGTGCATTGTGTCGTGTAGTTAGAAGTACTCGATTGCTCATTACTCCCTTGGTTTTTAGCTTTTCATTTCCTAAATCGATTCTCCCTCCGGTAACCCTTATCGTCATTACAACCCTTGTAAAGTCCTCTTGATTATCATGTTGCATTTTGCATTTTAGTAGGGGAGAATTGAGAATTTTAGCAAGCCTTTGGTAGGTTGTATGATCGGAAGACAAAGTGAGTGAACCTTGTAATATGATAAGCACATGAGCACGAGTATTTCACTTGTCCCTAAAGTGAGGTTCTATCAGTCGGGTTTGTTCATCATTCTCAAGTGGGGTGGAAGATTGTGTATAGATGTCACCAGTGGCAACTGAGAATTTCTTGTTGTGTACCTTATATTTATATGTGATCTAATATTTAGATTACTTGAGTAATGTAGTAGATCGTAAACGTACATCTTTCCCTATGTTGTATATATGAGTTTTTGAAAAAAACCAAAAAAATCTCTATTTTCCATTTTCTTTCTTTTGTTTTCTTTCTATTCTTTAGGATTTTGTGGATATATCTTCTGCAAATACTTACTTATGCGCCCACTAGGGATGACGGAGGGATTTTTTTCCTATTTTTCTTCTTCTAGGATTTTTAGTTTAATTTTACTCGAGGATGAGCAAAATTTTCGTGTGCAAGTATTTGTTCAATCCAGAAGTGATACATGTTTTCCCGTTTTATTATATAATATTTACTAAAAATGAATCAATAACGTACAATTTTAATATATTTTTGTTTATTTTGTAAGAATTTGGGAAATTTGAAGAATGAATAAATTACTTGAAAAAAAGGGAAAAAGTTGCAAATGGGTTTTGGATCATGAAAAAGCGAAGAAAAACAAGCCAATAGTAGCATGGCCTAGCTCATGATGGCCCAGAGTTGCATTGGTCTAGCCCTTAGCTCCAGCTCTCCTTCTCATGCAACTCACTATGCCAGATCCGACCCCCCTGGCCTCGTGTTTTCCTTCATTTCAACTGATGCCCCTATGCTTTCCTGCATCTCTTCTTCACCCATTAATTACTACCATTAATCACCATCCGTTACTACCATTTTCTTCATCAAGTTGGGATTGAATTGGAGCATTCGTAAGATCGGTTACAAGCATTAGTTGAAGTATTAATAGTGGTGAAGATTTTTGGGGCTACGAATTAGATGGCAAGGACAAAGCCAGGGTATGAAGTAGATAGCATAGAGTAGAGTACAATTTCCAATTTTCAATTTTTATTTTCATTTTCGTTTAATTTCAGTCTTAGATCGAGGTTTTAGTTTAATTAATTTGATGTTATTTAATTTGGGGTTGTTAACTTTGAGTTAAACTTTTGAAATTTAGCTTGTAATAATATTCAATTTGGGTTTGAGTTTGGTGTGCTTTGTTGAATTCAAATTTGTTTCCTGGTTGTTTTGGTTAAGCGCATTGCTACCGTGAGTTTGCCTCTTTGGGCAACTTGGTTTATCGACTAGGATAGAAGATTGATATGGGTTCGATTCCTACTGTTGTTCTAGTTCGGGTTTCCCATGTTTATATTCTAATCTGTTTCAAATTTGGGTAGCTTTTCTTACTTTGGTTGATGTTTCCTTCTTATTTGAGATGTCAACCACGTTGGATTAGTTTTAGTTTTTCTGGTGTTCTTTTCATGACTAATAGCGATTACTAGACTGTAATCGAGGATAAATGGTTTGGGTTTTTGTTATGTTATGGTTCAGTTAATAACTCTTAGTGAATTAATTGAATTCTCTTTAATTTGCTATTATAAATTTGAATAATGTTTGTCAACTTTATAAATATGTTCTTTTTTCTCTTTTAGTTTATTGCTTTACCTAAAGTCATAATAAATTTTCCTTCGGTAGTCCCATAAGAAATGCAATTTTCCTGCCAGAATATTTAGATTTTGGTTCTGGTTAGTTTAGTCTCCAATATTAATTTAGATTAGGATTCTAGTAATATAATTTTATAACCCATCCCCGAGAACGACACCCTCAAGTGTTACAATGATAAATCGTATGCATGCGAGAATCACAAATTTTTGGTGTCGTTGCCATGGATGGAATTTGCAAATTTTTGAAATTAAGTTGCAAATCAAGCCTTAAATTAGTCGATTGAGCCTTAGTAGTGTGTTTTTGATTTCGATTTTTGTTGAGTGTTTATTTAGTTTTAATTGTTTTTAGTTTAGAATTCTTGTGTTTTTGTTTTGTGTTTAGATTTTACATTTGGCTTTCATTTTGGTTAACTTTTGCTTTTAGTTAAATGTTAATTTTCTATTGAAAAAAAAAAACAAAATGGGCCATGAACAATGTACGTGGAAATCAAGACAGAACTGAAATTAAAAAAAAGGTTGAGTACAGGTTTTTTTGTTTGCAAGTTTTCATTTTTAATTTTTTGTGCAAATCCAGCACTAATTTTGCTTTTTTGTTGTATTTAATAGGTTTCTAGGGTTTTTCATAATCTAGGTGAATTTTTGTGGAATTTTTTGGACTTTTTAGAATTTTCTGCAATTTTGTATAATAATTTTCTGCTTTAAGTTTTTTTTTGCATTATTCTAGGCAACAAAAAAATTTTAAAAAAATGTGCATGTTCTACGTAGTTTTGCTGAATTTTCTATATATACAATTCTGAGATTGAGGATTTGTTGGATTTTGTATTTATTTTTTTTCTAAGATTTCTTTTTTCATTTTTGTTTTCTTTTGTGTTGTGTGTTAAAAGAATCAATAGAATAAGGAGGAGTTAGCTAAAAAATGAAAAAAATTGGAGTGCTTGAAATTGCCCAGGTAACCTGCAGGCCGCTGACTGTGCGACAGCCTTGGCTTGTAAGATTTGAAGGAGAAATTCAAGGGAGTAGCGATGGCACCCCGTAGCAGCGCGACAGGCCTTGGCCAGCCCACGACCCTCTTTCTTTTCTCCTTCTTTCTTTTCTCTTTCTCCCTTTCTCCTTCAACTCTTTTCGCCAGCCCGCACGACACGCAACTTTCTCTCTCTAAAGCCTCTTCCAAGCTCCATCGCCACTCTTAAATCCACCACTCTGTAACTCAAAATTCCATAATTCTCCACCATTTTCTTCACTCTTTTCACTTTTTCTTACTCATTCTTCCATTAAAACACCTTTTTTATTCACCAATCACCCAAATCCTCACCACTTAAACCCTAACCCCCAAATTTCCCATTCTCAAAATCCGGCCACTTGAGGTGTTTTTGGCTACTCCCTTGCCGGAATTTGCTTCCCTTGCCTCTAAGCTTCCATTTGGCTACCTCTTTGCTCCATTCTCTCATCACTTTCTTTCTCTTCAACTTTTCCACCTCCATTGAAGAGTCCTTGAGCTTAAGGGGAGAGAAAGCCTCATCTTCGAGTCTAATTGATATATTTTGGCGCTCTCTTATTAGTGGGTATCTCCATTGCCACTTGGATTGCGTGGTTTTGGAGTGTTTGAAGTGCTACAACCACTTGGAGTTTGAGGACCTTTGGGCTTGATTCAACCATGGGCTAGAAGACAACCACATCCGGGCCTTCATCCTTAGGGACCTCCAAGCGCGCTAAGACAGTCGCCCCACCCCCTTCACAAATGTGCCTCGCATTCAGGCCTAAGCAGCTTGAGGTAACCATCCTACTCCCCCTCATGTTATTAATAAATACTAGCTTCAATTCGTTGATCAAGAGCGTATTACTCGTTATGATTTCGTTGCTTTTAGATGAATCACTGGGCCTAAGTATATTGATTTTGGCTTGTTGGAGAGTCTTAGTTTGTTAGAAAGTTCGAATGAATTGCTTGAGGTTGCAGGTTGGGTCGAGTATATGAAAATGGATAAACCGTGTTTGAGCAGTTGTGCTGGGAGTTTATGAGTTCCATCAAGGTCCATTGGAACACCCTGTACAAAACTGACCCATTCACAACCAATTTTGGCTTTTTAATAGGACCTTTGACACAAACCTAGCGGAATTCGACCTCTGCTTAAAGCTCTCATATGGTGATTTTTGGACCCCTGCCCATGAAAATTTCAATGAACAATAGTTTTGGGTCGAAATCACTTGTGATAAGCATACCCAAGAGAAAGACAATTCAGGGAGTTATGTGGCCTATAGCGCTAGTGGCTCTACAGGCACTTCTATTTGCAACCCTACCATCCGACACCTTCACCGACTCATGGCCAACACGATCCTTACAAGGCACGTGAGCCAAAACAAAGCCCTATTAAGTGAAGTTTTCTTCTTATGGTATATCCTCAATTATGAGAGTTTTGATATAGGGGCTTTCATCCTCCATCAGTTGGTCTCTCTAGCTTTAGCTCCTAAATCCCTTATTGCCTGTGGTGGCATTATTTCAACTATTGTATATGCTTGAAAGTTGGAGCCTCTAATCAAGCAGTTGATTCCATTGTTCTAAGGGGGTGGCTAGATTTATCCACTTGCATTAACACAGAGATATTCAAAATTGAGGGTGACTGTGTTTTTATCAACCACCATGGTACACTCATTTTTCCCCTCTCGAACTCTGCTAAAACCACTTGTTCTGACCCCTCCAATTGGTTGTATGATGATGACTAGGGATGGCAATGGGGGGTATGGGCGGGTTAAGTCGTACCCTTACCGATACCTGTTTTCGAAAATCATACCCGTACCCGTATCTATACCCATCGGGTATTAAAAAATAAAACCTATACCCAAACCCATCAGGTTTTGCGGGTTTGTGGATTTTATTCGGGTTGACATAAAGAATGAAAATTAATACCCATATGTAACCTATATCTAAGTACAATATATATTTTTGTATTATAAGATTTCAGAGTTGTGATATTTTGTTGTTTAGAAATGTGAAATCAAATATATTATTGACTAATTTTTTGTTAGAGCGGTTTGGATTGGACTTAAACTAAAAAAATGTTAAATAAAAATAACTTTCTTATCTTATTATCAAAATGGGTATGGGTATGGTATGAATATGGGTTGGGTGAGGGCTATACCCATACCCGTACCTGTTTTTCAATACCCGCCCCTTACTCATTTAAAACCCACTTTTACTGCCCACTTGGGTTTCAAATGGGGCGGGCTCTGCGGGTTTTAAATGGGAACAAGTTTTATTGACATCCCTAATGATGACATTGACATAGAGACAGATGAGGATGAACCTCAACCCTAAGGAGGGAACGCTGGCGGTGGTAAGGGAGGTGTCCAGAGCTCTAGAGCCCAGGCCATACCACTTGAAGAGGAGAGGTATAACCCCCCCTTTGACTAGGAGCTGTACTGAGCTGAGTTCCTCGGGCTTTAATGAAGCCCATTTCTACCAGTACATGGATGACCATTTCTCTCGGCTTAACTTGAGGCTTGATGCGATTAATGAGTGTCAACAGAAACATGCTCAACATCAAAAATAGTTGCTTTGCTGGTAAATGGAGTTTGATCACCGGTAGGAAAACTTGGAACACCATGTCACTACACATACAAGCACTATGGTTGGCCCTACCCTCCACCTGATTGGAGGCCTAGCGGCACTTCCGGCCTTATTGATGGTTTGTCAGTCCCCCCCTTTCCCTTTAATCTGCTTAGATGATTATACATTGGGGACAATGCATGTCTTAAGCATGGTGGGGGTGAGCTAGCAAGGTCATGTGTGAGAGTCTCTGGTTTTTAAATGGGTTTTCCTTATTGTCATTGGGGGGCATCCCTTGGGAACTATGATGATTGTTGAGTTGGTTGGTTTGTGTGGTTGTGTAATTGGTGATTGGCTAGACTAAGAGGTGTTTATGCTTGTACATAATAGTCTACTAGGATAGGTATCCCATTTAGTTGCATTTTAGTAATTATTGCATACTTAGGACTTGCACGAGTAGAGCATGTAGATTCTTCTATTCCATTGTATATATTTGTTTTCGTTTCTGATCTTAAGGAGTAATGTCGAGGAGGACATCATTGGGCTCGCAAGGTACATTTCTTACCTTACTCTTCGTTTGTTTCATGTGATCTCCCTTTAGTTATGAAAAAAACTAAAACAAATGAAAAATTGAAAACTTTTGGAAAAAAACCTTTCTATGATGTGAATACATGGTGTAAATGTTAACTCACTTGGGTTGTGATAGGAGCATGGTAGCTCCCTTGATGATCGTTTTTTGTTATGTGCATGCTTTAGTTTTTGAGGCCTTTTTGGCTTGACTTGGAGGGGCTTCGCTAGTGGTTGGCTTATAGGGTAAATAGATGTCACTAAGGTGACTTTACGCATGAGTTTTGAGCTGTCATGTGACCACTCCTTTTTAGCGGTTCTTTCTCTTCTTCTTGTGTGCCTTACCTTTGATTGTAAAGCTAGAACTTGGTCTAGTCCTCTCCAAAACCACATTAGGCAATATGCACCATTTGATATGATTGAGGCATTCCTTATTTTTTATGCCACATAGCCTAAAAAAGCCACTTAAATGATGTTGAGACCCTTTTGCTCACCCATATTAAGCCTTGCCTATCTTTGTTGTTTCTACACTCATTTCATCCTTGGCCCGTTTGCATTTCCCACCCTCAGGCCATAGAGGCTAGTGGAGCAATACTTTTCACAATTATGGGGTTTGCTTTTTGAGTTACAACATCTTTGTGATGTAGATCAAGGCTTATTACAAGCCCCACAACCTGAGAGTGGGAAGGCAATGCTCATTGATCATCTTAAGGATCAAGACTGTGAGGGTAAATAATTCAATTTTTATGCTTACTTGGGGAGGTCCTTGCTATGTTGGACACCTTAAGAGATTCTACATGCAACCAGAGACTCATTTTGAGGCTAACACAACAGCCTTAACTCCATCTAAATCAATAAGGTGTTTGATTTCAGTACATTGCCAAGGTGCTCCATCAGTCATTGGTCAGCTATTTTGAGGCACGGAGCATTTTCATTGTAAGAAGCAGTTTTTGATATTGAATACACTCAGTTTGCTGATTACAAGCCTTTTCTCTCAAAATCTCTCTAAACTTTATCTTAACTTTTGGTGGTGTTTAGTGAGTAGGTTCTTTATCTAATCTTCTGGTGCTGAGGCTTTGAGAATTGGTGGTGAATCTTTCTGTCTTGGTTGGTGGAGTCCTCCTTTATTCCAAGGCATATCTTCCATGTTGACTACTAGGTTTGGTTAAATCCAAGCTGTCAGCCTTGACATACATCATCTGGCATTAGAGCCTAACTTTGATTCTTGGTGAGTTTCACTCTGCTAGCTGCTGATACTTACTTATTTCTGAGTTCATTCTTCTTCTTACATTCTGGAACTTATTGAATCAACCATAAAAGAACCTTAATCCACACACAGTCCAGCCACAAAGCACCTAGCTCCTCAAAAATAGCCACAACCAACCTATTTTCCTTGACCTAAATAACATGGCTGAGAGGGATACAATTTTCCCCCATCCTTAACAACTTCTTAGAGTTCTTAGAGGGTTTTCTCTGGAACAAGCTAATGAACTCAGAAGGAATAGGACTATCTTGGAAATCCAAGAGAATATCAGGACCTTAACTGCTCAGATCCAGCAGCTCACGACTCAGCCTAGGGGCTAGGATAGGGAACCTCCACAGGACCCTCCTGTTGGTTCTAAACCCTCCCTAGACTCGCACTATGGTAGTGGTCCCATGCTAAACTATTCAACTATGACAAAAAATTTTATGTAATAGTGAGGGCATTAAATCACTAGAGTCACTGCCTCAAGCGTAAGGCTTTTTGTTCTTCACTCTAATTATCAAGCACTCAAGCTCCTCAATGGCCAGCCTAAACTCAATTCCAGGCATGCTAAGTGGGTAGAGTTTCTCTAAGCTTTTACCTACTTTATAAGGCACAAGAAGGGCACTAAAAACGTGGTAGCTGATTCCCTTTCCAGAAGATTTGCTCTTATCTCAATCTTGGGATCAAAAATCTTAGGACTACAGTCTATACGAGTCTATTATTTTGAGGACTCAGCATTCCAGGAATTGGTCTTAGAATACTCCAGCCCAAGGACCCTATTTGATGTAGGAGGGACTTCTGTTCAAGGGCAATAAATTGTGTGTTCCAGCTTGCCCCTTAAGAGAGCTATTGGCTAGGGAAGCCCATGGAGAATCCCTTACAGGACATTTTGGGTTGAACAAGACCCTAGACATCCTCTGGGAGCATTTCTATTAGCCCAAACTAGGAGTTGTATCCAGATGCTCTATCTGCCACAAAGCTAAACGCTAATTCCATCAAGGCCTGTACACCCCACTTCTAGTTCCTATGAGGCCTTGGGAAGATGTTAGCATGGATTTTGCAGTGGCTTTACTAAGGACACAACGGAATAAGGATTTAATTATGGTGGTTGTTGATAGGTTTTCCAAAATGGCTCACTTTGTGGCCTATCACAAGACAGATGATGCCTCTCATTTTGCTGACTTGTATTTTAAGGAGATCATTAGGCTTCATGGAGTATCAAGGACCATAGTGAGTGATAGAGACACTAAGTTTTTATCCCACCTTTGGAGGAGCCTATGGCATCTACTGGAAACCAAACTACTATATAGCATCACTTGCTGTCCCCAGAGTGATGGCCAAACTGAGGTGACAAACAGAATACTCTCAACCCTCCTTAGAAGCTTGGTCTAGAAGTACTTGAAAGAGTGTGATCTCAAGCTCCCACATGCTAAATTTGCATATAACAGGACCCCAGCTAGAGCTATTGGTTGTTCTCCCTTTGAGGCACTCTATGGGATTAATCCACTTACTCCCATTGATCTCATTCCACTGGCCACTGAGTGGAAGGTCAGCTACGAAGCTGAACAGAGAGCTAAGGAGATAAAAAGGCTGCATGAACAAATTCGGGCTAACATAAAGAAGATTAATGAAGCCTATAAGCTCAAGACCAACAAAAATAGGAAGGAGGTTCAGTACCAACATAGTGATCTTGTTCGGATGCATCTCAAGAAGGAAAGATTCCCCACTACGAGGAAAAGCAAGTTAGTGATAAGAAGAGATGGTCCTTTTAAGGTGTTGGCTAAGGTGGGAGCTGATGCTTATAAATTGGAGCTCCCTAGAGATATGGTTGTATCAGCTACCTTCAATGTAGGAGACCTAAGTCCCTATGTGGAGCATGAGATTGACTATGGGGATTTGAGGGAAAATCCTTTCAAAGAAGGGGAGAATGACGCAGATCAAGGCTCAGTACAAGCCCCATAACATAAGAGTTGGAAGGTAATGCTCACTGATCATTTCAAGGATCAAGACTATGAGGGGGAATAATTCAATTTTGAGGCTTGCCTAGGGAGGTCCTTGCTATGTTGGACACCTCATGAGATTTTACATGCAACCAGAGACTCATTTTGAGGCTAACAAAGCAGCCTTAACTCCATCCAGATTAACAAGATGTTTGATTCCAGTTCATTACCAAAGTGCTCCATCAGTCATTGGTCAGCTATTTTGAGGCATGGAGCATTTGTCCCTTTTGGAAAGTAACCTAACTCATTTTACAGCTCCTTTTGAGCTATTAAATGATAAAGGTTGCTTGATTTCTCCCTGGGCAGTTCATCCAGTCAGCTCCAATCAGTAGCAGTTTGGGAGGATTTATTTTAGCTCCAACACGGCCGCTCATTTTGGCTCATTCAAGGACTTGAAAAGGTATCAAAAATATTATCATTGAAGGTTGCAATTTTGCAGATTCAGATCATGGAGCATCAGCTTTTATCCACCACAAACTCAAAGGAAATTCCCTTTGATCCAATGGACTTTCAGCTGTTGTACCTAGTGCCAGCCGGCTTAACCTTGAGTTTAGCTGCTGCAATTTGCATCCAACGCCATCATTAGTAGCCCTTTGAAGCTGCATTACCTCAACACCTTATCAATAGAGATTAGCAACCCCAATAGGCGCCAAAGATCAAGCCTTAGTTGCTGTTTTTAGGGCTGTTTATGTCAAACTGTTTTTGCTGTTTATGTCTCTTGTAATCTTAATTGTACCCGTTGTTAGAGCAATTAAAGCTAGGTATAAAAGCCTGAATTTTCATTATAAGAAGCACTTTTTGATATTGAATACACTCAATTTACTGCTTGCAAGCCTTTTCTCTCAAAATCTCTCTAAACTTTATCCTAACTATTGGTGGTGTTTAGTGAGTAGGTTTTTTTTCTGATCTTCTAGTGCTAAGGCTTTAGGAAGGTTGTTGGTAAATATTTCAGTCTTGGTTGGTGGAGTCCTCCTTTATTCCAAGGCATATCTTCCATGTTGAGTTGGCTTTGGCTAAATCCAAGCCATCAGCCTTAACATACATTACTTTGGGTGTATGTTGTGGAAATTTGTGTTTGAAAAGGGAAAGAAGAGAAGTCAAAATATCCTTGACTAAGTGCCTACCATTAAGTTCTTTGTTTTAAGCTTACTTGAAAAAATGAAAGGGGAAAAAAAGAAGAAAACGAAATAAGAAAACTTTGAAATAAAAGTTAAAAAAAAAAAAAAGAAGAGCAAGCCTTTTGCATGCGAAAGTAAAAAAAAGGATGAAGCTTGTGCGAAAGAGATGCTTAGCATGATGATTTGCATTCAAACCGAATTGGCTCCCTCCTTAAGTGTTCAAAGTGGGTTGTGGGTGTCAAGTAATGCTTCGCTTCCATTTCTTTATTGTGGAAAGTGTTCTTGCTCCCTAGCCCTAAGACTATTTGGCTCCACTTATCCCAAAAGATCTTCCCCATTCTCACCCTTACCGAAGAACCCTATTTTAACCTTTTCAAAGCCCTTTTAATCAAAGGGCATGCATCTTTGTCCCAAGTGGTGGACGATGAGGACCCTTCCAAGCCTATAGTTTTTGCATGATCGGTTGAGTAATAAGAGTATAATGAATATACTTAAACACTTGGAGAGGAGAGTTCTACTTGACCATAAAGTAAGGCTCTCCTCGGTCTTTTTTACCCACCATTAGCAAGCCACCTCCTTACTTACCTCGAGGATCTCACCTAGTCTTGGTATGCACTTTTAGGCGAGGTAATCCCTAAAGAGTTTCATATCTATCTCGCTCCTCACCTCATCTTTATTACTTCTTGATTGTGTGGCTTTGCTTGTTGGTTAGCCTTCATTGCCATGCTTGAAAAAGGTGCTTGAGGGGTCGATTTTTCCATTCATGTGGTGTCAAGCTAAGCTTGCTTGAGGATAAGCAAGAAGCATGGGGAAGTGGATACACCTTAATTTTAATTAATCTCTTACCCCCTTTTTTGGTTCATTTCCCTAATTCTCCTTTGACTTAGAGGGATTTGAACAAGTTTTTCCTCCTCTAAGGTTGTTGCCTTATTTTAGGGCCTGTTCTTTTCGTAGGTAAATTGGGGTGAATAAAAGGGTGAAGTAGGTTGAGGTAGGTTGAAATAGGTTGAGGTGGGTTGAAGTAGGCTGAAGTGGATTGAAGTGGGTTGAATTTTTTTTATGTGATAAATTGAACTTGGTTAAAATAGTGGAAGTTGGTTGAAGTGGGTTAAAGTAGGTTGAAGTGAGTTGAAGTCGGTTGAAGTGGGTTGAAGTGAGTTGAGGTTGGTATTTTAGAATTAACCCACGAAAAGAACAGGACCTTAATCCCATTTCTCACGTTTCGCAGGTGGTTTTTGTGTTATTCAAGGAAGAGGGGCAGCTAATACATGGAAAAAGGAAACGCAAGAGTAAAGACGATCACTCAAAGACCCGAGGGAAGCAAGAGAGTAAGAAAAAGTGAGGATTCAAGGGCATAGGATAGGCAAAGACCGTCGCACAGATGATCGCTAGATGTGACTTGCCTTTAGGATGAGCCCCCGCCCGGGCATTGCTAGGTCGTCTCCTTGGCGACCACCATCGCCCTTTCCCAGATTTTTAGCCTATAAATACCCCATTTTGCCTAATTGGGGATTGTGCTTAATTCCTCCTGTAAAAGGCACTTTAAACACTTTCTAGGCTTGATTTAGGATTAAGGCAAGATTAGTATTATTGGGTTATTGTTGATTGAAGATCTTGAAGACTTTCATTCTCCATTCAACTAATCTAAATGTGTTCTTCTTTCTCTCTCTCTTTTGCTCTTTACTTAGTTTTCTTAGCTTGTTTTATCATCCTTGTTTATGATTGTTCGGTTGTTGCAATGTTGATTAGTGAGTAGTTTTCCTCAACTTGGGTTGGGAATTGTGAGCTAGGATGGCTTAATAAGATTGGCGTGGTCCTGTCTTGCTTTAATTTTCAAGCTAATTAATGGTCTCATTCTCTACCACCAAGTGTTCAATGAAATGCCCGAACAGACATTCCATCCAATACTTAGGGTGAATAATCACATCGAGAGGTGGGTATTCATCTTATGTGGATGGAAGAAGAGAGGACAAGCCTTGGGTATGAAAATAACCCAAGGCCTTGTTAGGTGCAAGTTGGTCATCTTCAACCTAACCTTCAAGCCCCCATAAAAATAGGTGGGATTGTGGATTAAGCTTATATTCCCTCTCCGAAAGAAGGTTTGGGCAGCCCTAAACAGGCCAGTCACCCCCTTACGATCACTCGTAAATTATGCCAAGTTCAAGAACCCATGCCTAGCATGAATAAGCAGCCACTAGTGACTAATCCCTCGAACTAAGTCCTTCTCCCCTTGAATTAAAGCGACTGTTTTGGCTAGTTCTTTTGTTCTCTCTCAAACTTACTCTTTACCTCTCTATATTCAATCTAATAACTGAGTTAGGTATCCTAAGTCTGTGTTCTCAATGGACGACACTCCAAGTGCACGGCGATAAACTGCTCGCTTGCGGTATAAATTTAAAGCTTATCTTCAAATGAACAAGCTTCATTTTAGTCCTTGATTGAAACACATATCTATTACTGAAGCCAAATCTAGTAGGGCAACACCTCAATATTGAACGTTGGGTAGCTTTTGAATGATGATGTACATTGGTGCTTGATTTTGGATCACTTGGTGTTCAGAGAGAATGTGTTATTGTGATTATTTAGAAATTAAGTTGTGTTATTTTCTTATATGTCATTCATTCATTTTTATTTCAGAAAAAGGAAAAAAAATGGAAAAAAAAAGTTGCCAGGGAAAACAAATTCGCAAAAATTCAAAAAGATAAAGTTTTGTAAAATAATAGTGTTTAGCATGGTTGTATATACTTGGCTTTCATTATTTTAACTCATTTCCAATGGTTACTCTTGGGGGTTGTGCCTTAAGTAGTCATATTGGAGGGTGCATTGTGTGGTGTACTTGATTGGAAGTGTTCGATTGCTCATCAGTTACTTGGCTTTTAACTCCTCATTTCCTAAATCGATTCTCTCTTACTAACCCTTTGCTCATTACAACCCTTGTTAAGTTCTCTTTATTATCGTGTGGCATTTTACATTTTAATAGTGGAGAATTAAGAATCTTAGCAAGGCTTTCGTAGGTAATGATTGGAAGACGAATTGAGTGAACATTGTAATATGATAAACACATGAGCACATTCCATTTGTCCCTAAAGTGAGGTTCTACCAGTCGGACTTGTTCATCATTCTTAAGTGGGGTGAAAGACTGTGTATAGATGTCATCAGTGGGGAATGAGAATTTCTGGATGTATACATTGTATTTATATGTGATCTAATACTTAGGTTACTTGAGTAATGTAGTTGATTTGAACAAGAATGTTTTTTCCTTATGTTGTATAGATGAGTTTTTAAATAAACCAGAAAAATTCTCTATTTTTTATTTTCTTTATTTTATTTTCTTTTAATTCTTAAGATTTTGTGGGTCTATTTTCTGCAATCCCTCACGAGACCTTACTCATCCATTAGAGGTGACCTAGGGGTTTAAGGTACTTATTGCACATACTAAGTGCAACCGTAATTCCTATGAAAGTGAGTGAAGAGTTTTTTTTCCCTTATTTTTTGTACGATTTTTAGTTTCATTTTACTGGAGGATGTGCAAAATTTACATGTGGAGGTATTTGTTCAATCCAAAAATCATACATTTTATGCTCTTTATTATCTAATATTTACTTAAAATCAATTATTAAATTAGAATTTCAATATATTTTTGTTTATTTTGTAGGAATTTGGGAAATTTGGAGAATGAATAAATTACTTAAAAAAAAAGGAAAACATTGAATCAAATGGGTGTTGGATCAAGGCAAAGCGAGGAAAAGAAAAAAAGGCCTACTATAGCATGGCCCAGCTTACAGTGGCCTAAAGTCGCCTTGGACCAACCCTTAGCCCCAACTTTCCTTGCTATGTAACTCACGACGCCAGACCCGAGCCCCTCCCTTATCTCATGTTTTCCTCTATTTGAACCCACACCCCTTGCCTTTCTTAGTCTCTTCTTCACTTCGCCTTCTTCACCCATTAATTACTATCATCAATCACCATCCGTTACCACCATTTCTTTCATCAAGTTATGCATTGATTTCGAGCAATCATAAGATTGATTACAAGCTTTAGTTAAAAAATTAATGGTGGTGAATAGGCTGCGGTTTTAGGGTCTAAAAATTAGACTGTAAGGCCGAAGCTAGGTATGAAATAGATAGCATAGAGAAGAGTTTAATTTCCAATTTCCAATTTTTATTTTCATTTTCTTTAATTTTTGTTTCATACCTAGGTTTTAGTTTCATCAATTTGATGTTATTGAATTCGAGTTAGACTTTCAAAATTTGGCTTGCAATTATATTCAATTTGGGTTCAAGTTTGGTGTGCTTTGTTAGATTCGAATTTGCTTCATGTCTATTTTGATTTTGCGCATTGCTACCATGCGTTTGGCTCTTTGGACATCTGAGTTTACCAGTTAGGAGAGAAGATTAATCTGGGTTCGATTCCTACTATTGTTCTTGTTTGGGTTTCCCTTGTTTCTACTCTGATATGTTCTAAAATGATGTAGCTTCATATGTAGTGTAACGAGTGCACTAGTGGGATTGGTGCCAAACAAATCATTCAAGCAAGGCGAGCCCTATAAAGGGCCAATGAAAACTTGGCGCTCTCAAGGTCCGTGTCAAACCCATATGACATGCACTCGTGTCACTCGGGTTGGTTTGAGGAGCATGAGCATACCTCTTGCTCCTAAGCGAAGTGCCACCAGAGGGTTGGGGATCCTCTGGGGCAAAGGAAAGAGTACACCCCGAAATGGTCAGTGACCCAGGATCACACACGAAGCCTCACCCCGCGCAGCTGTAACAAATACAATAGAGGAGAATAACGAGTTGAGCGCCTATGGCATAGTCCACGCAAAAGTGAGGCACATCGCAAGGCTCCTTAAGTGGATGAGGTGAGGTGAAAGCCCTCCACTCCTATTAGGCTCTCAGGAACGACAGTCCATTCTGGCTCCACACCCTTCGCTACAGCCTTTAGTAGTGCAACCATAAATGCCCTACACCTGAGAAGGTAAATATTCCTAATTTGGAGTAGTATGATAGGACCACTGATCCAGAGGAGTCCCAGGGTTTATAAGGCACAAATGTATGTGCAAGATGTGGATGATGCAGCTTACTATTGGTACTTCCCCACAACCCTTAAAAGGGTTGCAAAAAAGTAGCTTAATGGGCTTCACTCTTGCTATATTACCTATTTCCAGGAGTTGGGTGACCTCTTTGTGATGCATACCAGAGGCTAGAATAAGACCCTCATCCTGGACCGGAGAAGGCTTTGCTGCCTAGCCACCATTAAGGCCAATTCTGTGAGGCAATTCAATTTAGTTTGGAGGCTATTTTAGGGAAGTCATTGCTTTGCTTGACACCCTAGCATTTCTTTAAGCCAAGCCAAGTCATTTTGAGGCTCAAACAGCAGCCTTATTTCAGTTTAGCTCAAATAAAGAGCATCCTACAATCAGCATATTTTAGGTTATTTTGCCCGCTTCCAGTAACTCTTGCAGGCCTAAGGAATCCAATCCCCTTTTGATCAGTACCCTAACTCATTTATCAGCTCATAATCAGCTCCTAAATGATAAAGGTTACTTGATTTTTGCCCTAGAATTAATTCTGGCAGCAACAGACCAGCAACAGGTCAGCAGCAGTAGTAGCAGTTTAAAGGGGAATTTTACCCCCAACTTAGTAGCTCATTTTGCCAAGTCTAAGGGCTTGAGAAGGTGTCTAAATATTTATCCAATAAGGCCCTAAAGTTGCATATTCAGATCTTTTAGTATCAGCTTTTAACCAGCACTAGAATGCAAGAAATACCCTTTTATCCTTTGGATTTTAGTGTGCTGTACTTGCTGGCAGGCCGTGTTAACTCGATGTAATCAGCTGTGAATCTCCTCCCAAGGCCATCATTAGTAAGTACCTTGATGCTATTAAGGGTTGACACCTCAATAATGGAGATAAGCGAAGGGTTTAGGTGTCAAGAATCCAGCCTATTGTTGTTTTAAGCTATTTTAGTTCAAAACTGTTTTCTTATTTTAGCTAGATACAGTTATGGCTGTTGATCCTTTGATTGTAACTGAGTATTTAAGGATTGTCTCCACTTGTAATACTTAGAATATGATGAATGAAAGACTCCCTTTGTTGGTTCAAGCAAAAACCTCTCAAAATCTCTCTAACTTTAGCCTGTTCAGGTGGTGTTGAGAGTGATTCTTTATCTAACTCCTGGTGCATTTAGCTTTAAGGGGCTTAGTGGTGAATCCTATCGTTTTGGTTGGTGGAAATACCTCCTTTAGGTTAGTTCATATCTTCCATGTTGAGTTGCTTGCTTTGTCAACAACTCAGGCTTACAGGACTCAGCATACATCAGCTGGTATCAGAGCCTAACCTGATTCTTGGTGAGTTGTTTCTGTTACTCTTTGCTACTTCCTTTTCCTAGTCTCGTTCACTTGTTTTCTATCCTAAAACTTGTTATTCAACCACAAAAAACCCTACCTGTCCAAACACAAGTTCAGCCACAAAAGAATGAAACTCCTCAAATTGTTACATCATACCAATTTCCTCACCCAAGCAGAATGGCTGAAAGGGAAAACACTTCCCCTCCACCTCAGCAACTTGCGAGAGTTCCTAGAGGTCTCTCTCTAGAACAGGCTCATAAACTTAGGAGAGATCGAGCTATCCTAGAAATGCAAGAAAATATCAGAACACTTACAGCCTAAATTCAGCAACTTATGAACCAGCGTAGAGGAAGAGAAACGGAGCCACCTCAGGACCCTCCTGGAGGTTCTGATTCCCCTCCTGATTCTCAGTATGATAGTGAATCTTCTACTGGTGATGCTAGGCCTAGGAGAAGGAGAGTGCATAAGGATGATCTTAAGGACATCATAATAGAGGCCCATGAGTTTGATGGAAGTTTAAAGCCTGAAGATTACTTAGAATGGGTTCAGGCCATGGAAAGGATCATGGAGATTAAAGGCTATTCTGGAGAAAATGCTTTTAAGCTTGCTGTCCTGAAGTTAAAACAACATGCCTCACTTTGGTATGAGAATCTGAAGAAAACCAGGGCTTTGGAAGGCAAACCTAAGATCAAACTTGGGTTAAATTGAGGAAACACATAGACAGAAGGTTCTTGCCAGCCACCTATAAGTAAGAGCTGTACCTGAAAGTCACTTCCTTGCAACAGGGAAGCATGAAGATTGAAGAATACATTAGGGAATTCGAGCAACTGCAGATCAGGTGTGCCTTGAGGGAAGAACCTGAACAAACCATTGCCAGGTTTCTCAAGGGCTTAAAGCCTATAATCTTAGAAAGGGTTGAGCTACAACCTTTCTGGACATTTGAAGATGCCTGTAAATTAGCTGTCAAGGTTGAGAAACAGCTAAAATCAAGGAGGCTTTGCTCTTCTACCCCTCCTAATCTTGCTATGCCAGTAAAGACCTTCAACCCTTACAAGCCAGAACTTGCCCCAAAGGATGACAAGGACAAGGGGAAAGGAAAGAAGGTTGCTAAGGACACTCCTAAGGGCCAGAAGAAATGTTTCAAGTGTCATGGCTATGGTCACTTTCAGGCAGATTGTCCCAACAGAGGGGTGCTCACAATCAGAGAGATTGAAGAACTGGACCACATGAAAGTAGAGGAGGATGAGGAGGAAGAATCTGCTGATGAGGGTGAGACTTCTTACTTGTCACCTGAAGAGGGTGAGATGCGCATGATTAAAAGGGTTCTTCATGCTACTGAAGCCTCACCAGAAGCCAACCAAAGAGAGCAAATATTTCACTCCAGATGCAAGGTAGCCAACAAAACATGTAACCTAATTATATATGGGGGTAGCTGCATAAATGTAGCTTCTACTGAAATGGTCAGCAAACTGAACCTGGCTACCATCGCTCATCCTAGACCTACACCTTACAATGGCTCAAGAGAGGCAATGAGGTAACTGTTTCTAAGCAAACTTTGGTTCCATTTTCAATTGGTGAATATCAAGATGAGGTTCTGTGTGATGTCTTGCCAATGGATGCTTGCCACTTGCTCTTAGGCAGACGTTGGCAGTTTGATAGGGATGTCATTCACCATGGTCAATCCAACACTTATTCCTTCAAACTGAAGGGTAAGAAGATGGCATTGACCCCTTTACCCCCTAACCAAACACATAAACCTGAAACTGGGAGGGATATACACAAGGAGAATGCCTTGTTTGTCAATGGGGGAAGAGTGGAGAGGGCTATTACCTAGGGAAAGCCTGTGTTTGCTGTACTTATGTTGGAATCTGCCCCTAAATCTGAACCAACAACCCTACACTCTTCTGTTCAGCCCTTAATAGAGGAGTTTAAGGATGTTTTTCCCCAAGACTTACCCCCTGGCCTCCCTCCTAAAAGAGGCATAGAACACCAGATTGATCTAATCCCTGGAGCCCCATTACCTAACAAGCCTACCTACAGATGCAACCCTACTGAAACTAAGGAGCTGCAAAAACAAGTTCAAGAGCTGATTGATAGGGGTTATGTGAATAAAGCATGAGTCCATGCTCAGTTCCAGCCTTATTGGTGCCAAAGAAAGATGGCAGTTGGAGGATGTGTGTAGACAGTAGAGCCATCAACAACATTACAATCAAGTATAGGTATCCTATCCCTAGACTTGATGACCAGTTGGATGAGCTTCATGGTTTAAAGATCTTCTTCAAGATAGATTAAAGGAGTGGCTATCATCAGATCAGAATGAGAGAAGGGGATAACTGGAAAACTGCTTTCAAGACAAAACAAGGGCTTTATGAATGGCTTGTTATACGCTTTAGGTTCTCTAATGCACCTAGCACCTTCATGAGGTTAATGAATGAAGTGCTTGGGCCCTATATAGGTCTGTTTGTGGTTGTATATTTTGATGACATACTTGTATACAGCAAGACTGAGCCTGATCACATTCAGCACCTCAAGCAAGTTTTCACCACCCTTAGAAGTGAGAAATTGTATGGGAAGTTAGAAAAATGTGAGTTCTTTGTACCAAGGGTTGTCTTCCTTGGATATGCGGTTTCCTGTGATGGTATTCAGGTGGATGAAGCCATGGTTGAAGCAATTAAATCATAGCTAGTACCTACCTCAATCACTGCAGTCAGGAGTTTCTATGGGTTAGCTTCATTCTATAGAAGATTCATCAAGGATTTCAGTACAATCATGGCTCCTCTCACTGAATGCATGAAGAAGGAAAACTTTTCTTAGTCTCCAATAGCACAGAAGACTTTTGAGACTATCAAACAAAGGTTATGCGAGGCATCGGTCTTAGCCTTACCTAACTTTGAAGAATTATTTGAGGTAGAGTGTGATGCCAGTGGGGTGGGCATTGGAGCTGTTCTTACCCAATTGAAAAGACCGCTGGCCTACTTTAGTGAGAAGTTTAGTGGTCCTAAACTCAATTACTAAACCTATTACAAAGAATTCTATGCCATAGTCAAATCTCTGAGTCATTGGAGCCACTACCTGAAGCCTAAAGCCTTTATCCTACATTCAGACCATCAAGCATTAATGTTTCTCAATGGCGAGCCCAAGCTCAATGCAAGACATGCAAAATGGGTCGAGTTCCTGCAAGCTTTCACCTTTTCTGTCAAGCACAAGAAGGGAACTGAGAATGTAGTAGCAGATGCACTCTCAAGGAGATATGCCTTGATTTCTGTTTTAGGTGCAAAGCTACTGGGATTGCAGTCTATTCAGGCCTACTACCGTGAAGACCCAGCTTTGTAGGAGTTGGTGAGCAACACCCCAGCTCAAGGGCCTTATGTGATGCAAGATGGATTTTTGTTCAAGGGGATCAAACTGTGTATTCCAGCATATCCATTGAGGGACTTGCTAGTAAGAGAGGCCCATGGAGGGTCACTTGCTGGGCATTTTGGGATGAACAATACCTTGGATATTCTTAGGGAGCATTTTCATTGGCCAAAAATGGGGGAAGATGTGCATAGAGTGGTATCCAGATGCTCTATTTGCCATAAAGCCAAAAGATAATTCCATCAAGGCCTCTATACACCCCTTCTAGTCCCATTAAGGCCTTGGGAAGATGTTAGTATGGATTTTGTTGTTGCTTTACCTACAACCCAGAGAGGTAAAGACTCAGTCATGGTGGTGGTAGACAGATTCACCAAAATGGCTCTTTTTGTGGCATGTCACAAGGCTAATGGTGCATCTCACATTACTGATTTGTACTTTAAAGAGATCATCAGATTGCATGGAGTCCCCAAGACCATTGTGAGTGACAGAGACACTAAGTTCTTGCCCCATTTTTGGAGAAGTTTATGGCATCTATACAGCACCACTTGCCATCCTCAAACTGATGCCCAAAGTAAAGTCATCAAGAGGACCTTATCCACCCTCCTTAGAACCATGGTCCAGAATAATTTAAAGGAATGGGATCTCAAACTGCCTCATGCTGAGTTTGCTTATAATAGAACACCAACTAGAGCTACTGATTGTTCACCTTTTGAGGCATTATATGGGATTAATCCCCTGACTCCTATTGATCTTATTCCTCTCCCCATTGACTGCAAGGTTAGCTTTAAGGCTGAAAAAGAGGGCTAAAGAAATAAAGAAGCTTCATGAGCAGATTAGAGCCCATATTGAGAAGGTTAATAAAGCCTACAAGATGTAGGCCAATAAGAACAGAAAGGGCATGGAGTATCAGCCTGGTGACCTTGTTTGGTTGCACCTCAGGAAGGAAAGGTTCCCCACCAGGAGGAAGAGTAAGCTAATGTTTAGAGGGGATGGACCCTTCAAGGTTCTAGCTAAGGTGGGGGCTAATGCCTACAAACTAGAACTCCAAGGGGACATGGCTATTTCAGCAACCTTCAATGTGGGTGACCTGAGTCCCTATGTAGAGGATGAAATTGACCTTAGGGATTTAAGGGCAAATCCTCTCAAAGGAGAGGAGGACGATGCAGACTAGAGGCTAAAACAAGACCCTTACCCTGGACCAGAGAAGCCTTTGCTGCTTAGCCACCATCAAGGCTAATTCTGTGAGGCAATTCAATTCAGTTTCCAGGCTATTTTAGGGAAGTCCTTGCTCTGCTAGACACCCTAGCATTTCTTTAAGCCAAGCCAAGTCATTTTGAGGCTCAAACAGTAGCCTTAGTTCAGTTCAGCTCAAATAAAGAGCATCTGTAATCAGCATGTTTTAGGTTATTTTACCTGCTTCCAATAACTCTTGTAGGCCGAAGGAATCCAATCCCCTTTTGATTAGTACCCTAACTCATTTATCAGCTCATAATCAGTTCCTAAATGATAAAGGTTACTTGATTTTTGCCCTGGAATTAATTCTAGCAGGAGCAGGTTAGCAGCAGTAGCAGTTTAAAGGGGGAACTTTACCCCTAACTCAGCAGCTCATTTTGGTAAGTCTAAGGGCTTGAAAAGGTGTCTAAATATTTATCCAACAAGGCCCTAAAGTTGCAAATTCAGATCCTTTAGCATCAGCTTTTAACCAGCACTAGAATGCAAGAAATACCCTTTTATCCTTTGGATTTCAGTGTGCTGTACTTGTTAGTAGGCCGGGTTAACTCGATGTAATTAGCTATAAATCTCCTCCCAAGGCCATCATTAACAAGTACCTTGATGCTATAATAATAACTATGAAAAAGATAGCCTTAATTCTATAATAATAATAATAATAATAATAATAATAATAATAATAATAATAATAATAATAATAATAATAATAATAATAGTAATAATGATAATAATAATGATTGATAATGCCGCTAATTTTAATAAGCACGAAGAAGTAACAGTTTTAATGACTTTTCTGTAACGATTCGAATGGTACAGGTGATAAGCCCTTAATAACAAATTCAAGATGAGTTACACCGCTACGTTGCTTTAATATTCATGAAGTGATCGTTGTCAGTAAGAGGGAGATGAACAAAAACAAAAATAAAATAGAATCAAATTAAGTTAATAATGATTGTTACCTAATAATAAAAAGAGAAGTCAAGTGGCTTTAAGTTATTCATTAAGCCAAGAATTTTAATAAAATTTCTTCATCTTGTACTAATCGTGAAGAATTACATATTTGGAGCAGAACTGAGGCCACCTCTGTCGCTTCAAGCTACTAACAAATGATTTTCAATAAAATGGGGAGAGATTCTTAAGGACCATGTATGTACATTGCCTGTGCTCTTCGAAAACTCACAAGTTTCTCAAACCATGCAAAATCAATATGATATTCATATAATGAATTATTTAATGCAATGTTTTATCATCTAAGCAAGTGGCCCCATCAATTATTAATCATTAGGGCTTATGCCCTTCAATGTACCTGTGTAGCTGCAACTCAGGCTTTTCGATCGGCCTGGAAGGTGTGCCCCTATCTCAAGATTACTGTAGACGTCAATAGGGATCCACTTTCGAATAATAACCGGCAAATCAGCTTTACATACACATTCTTTCTCTCCAGTTTGAAATGCGGGCGGCTAACTAATTAAATCCAAAGCTTTTTTTGCTGCACCAGGACGTGCGTGCTGAGTTTTGGCTCATTATTTGAATGTTTTTATGTTGTTTATTTTAGGTAAGGGATCAGTGAACTATTCCCCTCTTAGCAAGCCAAAAGATAGCAAGAAATGAGTGAGAGTTGCAGTCTTACCGAACGTTAGCTAGCCAAGTACTCACAGTGATTTATAAGCTAATACCTTAAGGGCTTGCAGAATGTATATTCTTTTGGACATTGGGATGGTTGGTGCCTGGTATTAGTACGCTAAGTTATCAAGTGTAATATGAGTTAAACAAGTTGTCGAATGTTGGTTTGTTTCCGATGTTTGGTGATTCAGGTAATTTCAAATAGCCTTGCTCCATCATACAACGGCGGTAATGCCTCCAATCAAAAGACTTCTGCTGCAAATCATGAGTAAATAAGTGATTAAGTTAGAATAATTAGGCATTAGGAATTGGGGGTGTTACAGTTGTGGTATCAGAGCCAGGTTTAGGGCCACTGTGAGCTATTGGGGTTCCTATGAGTTGTGCCTAGCTAGTGAAACGAGATGTTCATTCAGAGTGATGTATGCGTGCATCATAAGGAAGTTCTAGTAAACATTTCCCTGGTCTTCAGCCTTTGGTATTAAGACTAACGACGTTAAATAATATCTTAGGAATCACTACAAGAAAATGCATTTTTTACAACAAACTTTGGCAACGACATAGTAATGGTTGTTGCCTAAAATGTATATTGCAACGACAGTGATATGTTGTTGTTACATTGTGTTGTCAAAACTGATAATTTTGGCTCCCCCACAACCGAATTTTTGGCGGGCATTGAAGTCCTCCTATGGCAACAATGGTTGTCGTTGCATATGTTAAAGCCTTTCTATTGCAACAACTTATGTCATTGCCAATTGTTAGGCTTTTTTATGGCAACGTCCCGGATTGTTGCCAATTTTGTAGTCCTTTTACTGTAACAACATGTTGTTGCTAAACATAAGAAGATACAATTAGGAAACATCTTAGTAATTAAATAAAAAGGCCTAAAATAAACACAAAATCCCATACTTATCATACTATTATCACAATTATTATTATTATCATAAATTTTTTTAAAGAACAAGAAAATAGGTTTTTAGTATTTGTGTATGTTTAAAAAAGTTGTCTGTCCAAAAAAAAAGGGAAAAGGAGGCGGGTGGAATAACCTAGCTCTAGCGATTCACTGGGTATTAAGCACGCTAAAGAACAATCAAGAACAAGTAGAGAACAAAGGCCCTCTGCATTTGTTCAATTCTGTCGCACTTCTCCTTCATCCCTCACATCTCCATCCCCCACATCTCCTTCATCAATTGCATCCTTCATCACGCTGCGCTCAGTTCCGGCCTGATGGTGTTGCCGTTCGCTGACTCACGTGGGGGTTGTGGCCTGGTGGTTCTGACACTGAACGGGCGTTGAATTTGGGAAATTATTAGGTAATTATCTTTATCTTGATATGAAATTCATCACGATTTACATACTCTGTCTCGAATCTGTGGACGAATTTGTGGGAATAATAAGCAGACATCCTCACGAATTATTGAATTTTGGACAAATTTTAATTTCTTTTTCCATTTGGGAAAGAGAAATTTGAGTAGCGATTGATGAATATTTGAGAAATTTAAATAAGGATTATGAGGTGTTTTCATGCTATATCAGAAATTTTATTTTTCCATTTTGGACGATTTACATACTCTGTCTCAGATTTAAGTAGGGGTCAGTTAATTTCTGGGTTTAGTTCATGCTATATCATGTTAATGAGTTTTTGAGCCTTGTTAAATAATGGTTTAAGTAGGCCTTCTATTAAATAATGGTTTAAGGTGGCCTGGTGCTATATCGTCTTGATATTATGTTAATTTCTACGATCAGATTTAAGTTGGCCCTCTGCATTTATGAATCTTTGAGAACTTCTTCTGGGTTTAGTTCATGTTAAATAATGGGTTTAATTTCCTGAGTTCTGAGCCTTGTTGTTGTGTGAGTTTATTTTGCTAAGTTGGCCCTCTGCATTTATGAATCTTTTCATTTTTATCTCATTCTACAACTGTACCTACTGATAATTGCCCTTTGTATGTTAGTAATATCTGAAATAATATGAACAAGAAATCTGAAAAGTTTGAATGTCTTGACTGAAATAAGTAAACAGGGTTCACTATAGTGAGGTGAAGTTGACCCCTGCCCTTGAATGTGTGAATATTAGGCAAGATAAGGAACATCAATTTTTTACTCAAGTGGAATGTATGACAACAGAGAAGAAACAGTAGGAACTTTATTAGGCTCATTGAACAGAGTATAGGGTATTATAGCCTTTTTTCGTTTTACATGAAAAAGATAAATATGATTCATTTTTGAGTGCAGGGAATGGCTTTAAATTTGGAAAGTTTGTTTCATAGTAATTGGTTTGTATATCTATACTTTAATTCTCTTTTTGTTTTCATTGAGTAAAAATTAAAATTGTAGGCATGCTAAATTGGTCGTCGCTAACTAGATTTGTTGATGACATAGATTCTTATTAACAAATTTACTATTTTGAGTGTAGGAAATGGCTTTAAAGAAAGAATGGATGAAACTAAATTGGTCTTCGCGTGATTACATAGATGGGGTTGATGCTTTTCTAAATTTTGCTTTCCGAGATGTTAGAGAGGAAGAGAAGAATACACTCACTATTAGATGCCCCTGTGACAAATGTCAAAATTTATTATTGAAAACTAGGTTGGAAGTGAGGTTTGATTTGCTTAGGTGCAGAATATATGAAATGTACACTACATGGGAGTTCCATAGTGAAAGTGTTGACCAATTTGATGAAGATAATTGTAGGGAAAATAATGAGAATGAGGGTGGTTACGATAGTGATGAAGTTAATATGTTGGAAGATGCGTGCGGTGTAGCTGGTATGGGTTTGGGAATAGAAAATGAGAAGGATATTGAGGAACATATATATGAACAACCAACAGGTGAAGCAGCTAAGTTTTATCGGCTTTTGAAAGAATATCAGGAGCCATTGTCGTCAAATGGTGAAACAATATCGAAGTTGTCATATATTGTGAAACTATTACACTTGAAAGTTCTCAACAATTGGAGTGACTCTTCTTTTGATAGTTTACTCAAGTTACAATGCCAAGCATGGGGAGCTACCCTACCTGATTCATATTATCAGGCTAAGAAGCTTATTAATGAGTTAGGGCTTGAATGTATGAAAATGGATGCTTGCACCAACGATTGCATCCTATATTGGTGTGAATATGCACATTTGAATGAGTGCCCTACTTGTGGTTTGCCTAGATGAAAAACTATTGAGAAAGGCCCATCTAGAGGTAAAGAAGCACCTTACAAAGTACTACGCTATTTTCCATTAAAGTCTCGACTATGAAGGTTGTATATGTTGAGAAAGACGGCTAAAGACATGAGATGGCATAAGGATGAAAGAGTTGAAGATGGGGTAATGAGACATCCAGCTGATTCTATTGCCTGGAAGTCATTCGATGAGGAGTTTTCCCAATCTGCGGGAGATGCTCGCAATGTTAGATTTGGATTAGCTTGCGATGGCTTTCAACATTTTAAGGATTCACAACATAGCATTTAGCTTGTTGTTCTTATTCCTTACAATTTGCCTCCTTGGCTGTGTATGAAACCTCATTCATTCCTTTTAACTTTACTTACACCTGGGCCTACATCTCTTAGAAGGAATATAGACATGTATCTTCAGCTGCTCATTGAAGAACTAAATGAGCTTTGGGAGGAAGGAGTACAAACATATGATGCGTATTCTAGAGAGAATTTTGTCTTGCATGTGGCCGTTTTATGGACTATTGGTGACTTTCCTGCATATGCTGATTTATCTGGTTAGTCAACAAAAGGTCACTTTGCTTGTCCTGCGTGCAATAAGGAAACTAGATGCACGTCGCTAAAAAATAAAGGAGGTTATTTAGGACATCGTCGTTAGTTGCCGCTTAATCACAAGTGGAGGCAAGATGCAAAATCTTTTGATAATACAAAGGAGAAAGGGATAGCACCAACACCTTTGACTGGGGATGAAGTATTGACCCACTATAGTCAATTCACCCAGGATAAATTTGGTAAACTTGCAGGTAACAAGAGAAAACGGGATGCATCTAATAGTTTATATGGTTGGCGCAAGAAAAGCATCTTTTTTGAGTTGCCTTATTGGAGGAAACTGAAAATTCGCCATAACTTAGATGTTATACACATTGAGAAGAATGTTTTTGAGAATATTCTAGGCACTTTGTTGAATATTAAAGGGAAGACCAAAGATACCATAAAGGCTCGAATTGATTTGATGAACATGGGCATTAGGAAGGAGTTACACCCTATTGTGGATGGAGACAAAGTGCAAATTCCTGTTGCATGCTATACATTGAACTCAGATGCTAAGGCTGCTTTATGTAAGATGTTTGAAGAACTAAAATCTCCTGATGGATACTTATCAAACATTTCTTGATGTGTGAAAGACAATGGGAAAAAAATTTCTTGTTTGAAGAGCCATGACCATCATGTATTCATTGAGCAACTCCTTCCTTTTGCTATTCATGGATTCTTGCCAAAGAATGTGTTTGACCCATTGATTGAGTTAAGTATGTTTTTTCGGAATCTTTGCGCAAAGAACATTACTCAAGGGGAACTTGATATTTTGGAAAGACAAATCCCGTATACATTATGTAAGCTTGAGATGGTCTTTCCACCTGCGTTTTTTGATATCATAGTGCATTTAGTGATACACTTGGCAGCAGAAGCGAAAGTTGCAGGTCCTATATGATATCGATGGATGTACCTAATAGAGAGGTTAGATACCTATTTTGTAAGTGTTTTTTCATTCTCTTGGAGTACATTAACTAAACTAGTTGCACATAAATTCATTTACTTAGGTATCTGCGTACCTTGAAAAAATACATCCGTAACCGAGCACATCCTGAAGGTTGTATTTCAGAAGGTCATCTTGCAGACGAGTGTCTAACATTCTGTTCAAGATACATGAATGATGTTGACATTAAATTTACTCGAAATGGAAGAAATGATGATGTCAATTCTCATGATAGCCCTTCCAAAAGCAAGTTCGCGCTATTTGGGCCACTTGGACAACCTCTAGGACAAGCTGTGCCAAAAGACCTCAGTTTCAAGGAGTTGAATCAAATCCATCTATATGTCCTTCACAATTGTGATGAACTAGTCGAGTTTGTTGAGTAAGTTTATTTTTTGTTTTTTTTCTCAATTAACATAATATAGATTGGTTAGTATTGAAACTAATATTAAAATTCTTTTATATATAGGAAGCATAAGTTGGAATTACAAAGAGAAAGTCCAATAAATTTGGAGAAAAGGCATAAGTCGAAATTTGCCAAATGGATTCTTTTATATATAGGGTGCATTTGATGAACTGAAGAGGCAGATGTTTGCAGAAATAGCGGATTGCAAGAATAATTCTCGCTAATAAAGGTATAACACTCAAACTTAATTTTCTCTATCTTCATTTTTATTTCTTAGTATTAAATTAAGCTAGATTTTCTTTTAGGGGTGATCTCTTTGAGGATTGTTGGTATTGTGTTGGTGGCCATGTCAAGCCACGGGCCATGTCGAGCCCCGATCACCCCATATCTATGTGCTATGTGTTATTTGAATGTGCTTATGTAGTCATAGTTCCATTCTCAGTAGTAATTTAGGCTAGATTTTTTTTAGAGGTGATCTATTTGAGGATTGTTGGTATTGTGTTGGTGGCCATGTCAAGCCACGGGCCATATCGAGCCCCGATCACGCCATATCTATGTGCTATGTGTTATTTGAATGTGCTTATATAGCCATAGTTCCATTCTCAATCTCCATTCTAGCGCTTATGAGTGCATACAAAATTGGACGTAATCTACAATGCTATACCTAAATTATGTATTGCTGTCCTAAATATCATGTGTGCCTCACATCATCATATAACAACAGTAAAGCGAGAAAATCCTCTCTGTACCAATATGACACTAGCTTCAACTACAGCACATTTTACCAAGCAAGCCAAAAGGGCTCAAAGTTGTCTAAATTTTGAGGGAAGAAGGCATGCTATCCGTATCAGCTATATAAGAAAAATTTAAAGCTAGTTGCTGGAGACTGTAACCATGAAAATGAATTAATTTCTATTTCAAAATACCATAACTGAATCATGCCAGCTCGCAGCCCTGTGTAGCAGACAGGTTATTTATTGGTTTTTAGTTACAACAATAGTTTCTAGGCCTTTGAAAGCATGAGATGACAGCAGTCCAGAGATGACAGCTAGCAGCTCTACCACTGAGGCATTCTGTAGCTAGTGAAGGCTGGAAGCTTGGGATTAGTTCTACTTATATACTCTAATTTGAGATAATGTCCAAGGTTGGATTACAATATAACTGTAACTAGGAAACAGAACAATTTTGGGCCCCTTATTCAAGCTTAAAAGCTTTTGGCCAATTACCAATTGATTGGCTTGCTAAAGCTTCATTGGTCTCTTCGTTTGAGCTGTGTTTAGAAGGACAGTATAATGGTATATCATGTTTGTTGTGAGCCGAAAGGTTAGGTGTCTCTTTGTAGTAAAAGCTTATGTCTCTCCTCAGCTGCTTAGCACAACACTACTGACGTAAGACTCCAGTGTTAACCTCGCATCTTCAAGGTGAAGCAATCCCTTTGAGCCTCACACAATACTGCACCCTACATTAAAAGGAAAATGGAGATAGGAAATACTATACTTATTCCTCTCCCCATTTTGTAAAAAATAAAACTACCGATTATATGTGCATAGAACTTCATACATCTCACCTCCCACCAAACCCTTTTTCCCCTCAAGGCTAGACAGAATAGCTCACATTGAGTACAGATGACAGTCAAAACCTCACAGCATATGCCAAGAAGGATCTTCTAAGTTTTCAGGCCTCCATACTGTTTGTGCTTGAGTAGGGAGAAACAAACTTAAATAGCTAATAATTTGACATTCAATAGCCAGGACTAAACTACCCACCCTCTCTGCCATCTTCATGCATTTATACTCAAGCTATCTCCAGCGATCCCACATCAACTTCACTTACACAGGCTTTTAGAATAGTATCTAGAAAATGTCACAACTACAAAATTAATGACAAAGTGTTGTATATTTCTTTTCCCTTGCCTGATTCACGGCCATGATCATTGTATATATATATCCATTAGCATACACATACCACACCTTAGATATAATTAATGACTTGCCGCCTAATGATGTTTTAGTGTTGTTATCTTTATGCTGGTATGAACTGAATGGTGCAAAACGTTTGCAATGTCGATTAATTTGCTATTATGTATAGTAATAGATGACAAATTAAGTTTAAGTGTTGTTATCTTTTATTAATGTAATAGTGTATTTATATTCCCTCCCCCCCCTTTTATTGAAGTCAGCCTTGCGTTTCAATGGTTTTTTCAGTCTCAGAAAATACATATTCTAAAATAATTTACCTTGTTATATATATATATATATATACACATTTGCAGGTTGCTGGATTACAGGTCAGATTAGAGAAGGTTTAAAGAACGATTTCCGTCAACATTTTCATTAGGCCATGATGTTAGCATTGACACAAAATCAATTGTTAATTTTTTATTTCTGTTGAAAGTAGTATTTGTCAATCATACGATTCTTTTGTTGAAAATTTAGAACTGATGTACTTTTCAGATATTACTATTATGATGAATGTGATATACTTTGGATTTATGGTTTGTAAGCAAAGCGCAATATGGATTTATATAGGTTCATGTTACACAGCGTAAATATATATAGTTGTATTGTTTGCAAAGAACGTTTTGTTGTGAAAATAAGTTCTGCGACAGCAAAAAGATGGTGCAACAGGCAAAACAATTGCAACGATTGTTAGCATTCATAATATCACTTGCAACGATTCAATTGTCGCCAAAACGATAGGCTTTTGCAACAACAGGTGGTTGCTAATGATTTAATCTACATTCGGGAACGACAAAAATTGTTGCCACAATTATAAACTTCTGCAACGACATGGTGGTTGCTAATGAATTAAAATACATTTTGCAACGATAAAATTGTTGCCATAATTGTAAACTTTGACAACGACATAGTGGTTGTTAATGATTAAAAGTACATTTTTCAATGACAAAATTGTTGCCACAATTATACGCTCCTGCAACGACAGGATAGTTGCTAATTACTTACAGCATATTTCGTAACGACGTATATGGTTACGAAAAGCACCAACAATTTACACTTAAACATTTCCTCATTTGGCAACGACATATGTACGGTGATGACAAAGGTCGTTGCACTAAGAGGAGCTATCGCAACGGTGGTAGTCATTACCTTCATCTTTTGCTACGCCCTGACCGGCAACGACCTTGCAACGACATCTATCGCTACCAAAACTATTATTTGCAATGACATTGTATTTATAGCAACGACCATTACTGCTGCAGAAAACAGATTTTCTTATAGTGAATTCCATCGTTGTCAAAGTAGAATGAGGAAGTATTTGGTCAACTTCCTGGTAATGTATGTATTCCAAAGAAGTATACTGAGCTCATAGTGATTGTTTTGTGTAGTTTTGGGTTGCCGTTTGAGTTACCAGGATGACTTCAATTTAGAGGTTTTATTAAGACGTACTGAAGTACTTAATGTTTAGGTATTGCGATGTTTAAGACATGATAAGAAGGTGACGTTCGTAAAATCTTATGTGATTAATGCAATACCAAACTACACTAACTTGCTAAACAGGAGAAATGTATTATGTAGCAAAATTCATGGATTGGATCAGTATGAAATAGCCATTGCAATGGTGCAATAAGGTCAATGTATGAGGGCCTATCACACCATTATAGATGTTTTGCAATGATAATTTAGTATAATGAATTAGCTGGTTGCAATTCAGTAGCTTATGGTGTGCTACTTGATATCATATAGGTTGTTTGCGATAAGACAAGGTGTTACACAAATAGAGTGTTGTCACCAAATGTGCCTCCAAAATATGTGAACTTATGCGGGCTACCGACTACTAGGTGCGTACAAGTCATTATAACCTAAAAGCATGTTTTGCAGTGATGGAGGCAGTAAGTAATGAAGAGATGGATGATATTTAGACTTGGGATTTGGTGAACGTTTTGATTCTGGGTCATATAAACAAATATGCCTCAATCTAGGCGATAGTAGGCATTGAAAACTCTAAAAAAGTGTAGGGGAAACTCTTTTAGTGATTCAAGATTCTATAGTGTGGTTGGGTCGATAACGTTCACCCTTATTATGAGGCTAAAACAAGCTCTAAAGGCACCTAGAAATGACTATGGATGAGTTTTAGCTCCAAGATTTCATAAGAGGTTCTAAGCAGACGATATAAATAATTCCTCTTATTATGTTGGATTAGGTCATGGGTATTCATGGTCAAGCTATACTCATTAGATTGTGCAAAATAAATTGAGTGGAAAAGATCTTACTTTGGGGAACATGAGGTGATTCAGTAAGTAAGCTCCTTGGGATTAACAAGGACTAGATAAAACGGAAAAATAGAAAAGAAAGAGTGAGAAGAAGGACACTTAGATGTTGGATTCATCAAAGTGGCGAGAGTGACGGTCCACAACTTTGAGCATGCTCATTTTGGCACAAAACGACTATCTACAGAAGTTAAACTATACGAAAAGGGCCTAAAGATATGTCGTGTGTGTGGACGAAGTCGTTGCTTTTGTATACCGGAAATTCTAAAAGTCATAATTTATCCTTTTGCCCAGAGTTGGTAAGATTTGGGGAAATAAATAATATTTGGAGAAGTATAATAAATTACAATGGTTATATGGGTTGGACTAACTGGGGCACTTGTTGATGCATTACAGTTTATGTTGGTGACGAATTAGGAGTGGTGATTCGAGTATATATATATATATATATAAATATATATATATATATATATATATATATATATATATATATATATATATATATATATTGCATAGACTCTATAGAAGTATTACTAGTGATTCTCTGAGGTTGAGATATCAAATTCAAAGGAGCATTACCAGGATACAAGTTCAGGCATAACACTAGAGGATTGTGGGTTACTAAGATCTATGAGATGTTTACAAACAGATTGAAACCCAGGTGACTTTCTTTTGAGCATATTAAATTCTTGAAACTTTAGCTGCATGTAGTCCCTGTATTGATCCAAATGAGTTTACAGTGACCTTTGGCCAACTAATATTAAACCTCCCTTGTCAGATATCATTGCATAAATTAGCATCCTTCTTGTCCTCCTTGGTTACCACCTAGAGCTAGCCACCCCTTATTATGGAATCACATAATTTAATTTGTAATTCCTTTTCGTTCACATTAAGCTTTACAGAAACTATTTAATCACTGCAGTAATACTTTATTACATATCTTTTCCCTCATTGAATTCCTCATGAAATTAATTTTTAAAGGGAATCCTTATGATTAAGATGGGTTACGTCTCTCTTGCTTTCACTAATTACCTCTACCCAGCTTACCTTTTGCAACCATTATTTCAATAGTAATGTGACCTTTCTTACCCTTAACATCTAATCACTGTAGATTGCTATTTTTCTACTAATATGGCTTTTGGATTTATGCGCAATGTTTTGGTTCCTATGTAATCAACAATTAGAACTAACTGACTATTATTGCCCCCCATTCCAAAATTGCTTATGCTTACAGTTATTTTCACTCCATTTGCGTCACGGTAATATTTTAGTTACCTATTGTTTTGAAATTTGTCATCTGTTCCTTTCATTAAAATCTTACATCAGCAACATTCTTAGTACTGTTAGTCATTAATCAACTTCTCCCTTAATTATCTTGACTTATATGTCGACATCATCTCTTTGCTATGTTACCTCCTCTTGACCCCGAGCATTTGCCTAGAAGATCTTATTTAGCATATGAAACCTTGCTGATTAATTTGGCATTTGCATTAATGTTATTATTTCTATCATTTCTTATATTTGATTGATCTGCCTCATCTTTAGACTTTGCTTCCTTTCAACGTTATCTGATTCTTCTTTTAATTTCAAACTTTTGGAATACTAATGGTTCCTCAACAGTGCTCGTCCCTATTTCTAGCATCATCCACCATGTCTTTGAAACTTTTAGAAAAATATTGAATCCGTTCTTGCTTGATTTTAAGTGATTGTCCATATTCTAATACTTTTGACTCTTATCTTCCTCTTCTTCATTTTGCTAAAAGCATATTTGTATGTATATATCTTGCACTCTATTTATTCATGGTAGTAAGCCTATATAGTTTGTTCGAGTTAGAGATGTAGTTAAGCTTCCACCAGTGCGAGTGAATAATGACTCTTGTAACCCCAGCAATTTTCTTGCTTTTAAATTCCATTCCTTAAAATATAGACTTGGCCTTTCTCTATGCAATCTTGTTATCTTACTTAAATTTGTTTCATATTGCCTATTTTATACTCTGCTCATTCAAATCCAAATTCGTCTATCGGCTTCATCATGTTGATGGTGGTAGACGGTCACCTTGTTGAAACTCCATTACTACTATCTTATTTATAATTCAACGGTTGAACCTAAATATAACTGAATCACCTTTCTAGTCTAAAGTATGTCAAATCTTTTCCTCCGAAACGCTTTTGTCGTTATCCATTACCTTATGTTGGACATCGTGATTGTCCTATTTCTTATGATATTGGTACTATATTTATGACTTTGACATTCAACCACACTTTAGCGTTACAATTATAGTAATAGTCCACCCTCTTATTCCTGTTAGAGCTCCAAAACCCCAAACTTATTTCCATTCATGCGAGGGATTTGAGCGGCTTGGCGAGCAATTAGAACTTTGATTAAAAGCATCTAAGTAAGCAAATAATCTTGTCTTCCTATTTTGAATACTCTAATCCTTTCTTATTTCATATCCTATTTTATAAACAACGTAATTTGATCAATAAGTCAATCTGCTAACTACTCAATCGGATTAAGATGGCATAGAATAATCATATTTGCCACTGATATGACTCAAGAACTGTTGACTATCTGTTGGCACTTTCATGATTCTTGCTTGCCAACCACAATGCTTGCGGCCTTCTATTCTTGGATTCTTGAAAACTTATAGCCATCTTTACTTTAGCCATCCTATGACAATCTCTCCCTTATTAATCATATCTAACTTCACTGTTTATTTCTTTCATAGGCAATGACTCACTTGACCACCATCTCATCACTCTCATTCGTGGATATGTTCATCTTTGATGTCGAATTTAGATCTAATAAACTTTTGACTAGTTTAATGATGAAAGCCCAGCAATACAATAATAACCATCCAATCTGGCATTGCCAGGGACCTTGAAAATATGAGCATTGAACTTGTAGCACATGGGTCAAGAAATGAGTTGCCATTAGCATTAAAAGTGCAACCCTCAATAATAGCGAAGATTAAGTTAAGTCAAAAGGGTGATATCAATTTAGGCTTAGGCAAAATGTCATACAAGGGAAGTCATTGTCATACAAGGGAAGTCATTGTGATACATGAAGATGGAACCTTGAGGTTACGAAAATGGTTATTTGTTCCCAATAAAGAGGCATTGAAAGGAAGATTTTAGGAGGAGCAGCCCAAAGCAAACAGAAAAGCTATGCAGACAAAAGAAGGCCTTTAGAGTTTCAAGTGGGAGATAAGGTATTTTTAAAGGTGTCCCTAGTCAAAGGAGTTAGGAGATTCAACCTCAGGGGCAAACTAAGCCCTAGATATATTGGGCCTTATGAGATTATTGAGAAACTAAACCTTGTGGCTTACAGATTAAATTTACCAATAGAACTTAAGCATGTCCACAATGTTTTTCACATTTCACAGCTCACAAAATACGTCCCAGATCCAAATCATATCATCATAGCAGAGCTAGTAGAAGTCGCTGAGAACCCAATGTATGAGGAGCGTCCTGTATAGATATTAGACTACGGAGTTAAGCAATTTCGAAACAAAAGCATTCCTCTAGTTAAGGTCCTGTGGACCACCCATTCTCCACCTCAGGCTACGTGGGAGATTGAGGAGGCCATGAGAAGCAAATACTCATACCTATCTGAAGTACAGCCAAGGTTCATGTTAAATTTGCAAGTTTCGAGGACGAAAATTATTTTAAAGGGGGAAGGCTGTATCAGCCCGAACCTAAAATCAGCTAATTACATTGCATTATATTAATTACAAATTAATCAAGTTGGGCACCGCATTTCAATTTAGTATTTGATGTATATGTGTGTGTGTGTGTATGTGTATATATATATATATATATATATATATATATTGTGTATCACAGGTTAAAACGACGACATGGCCCCAAAATGGATCCCATAATGCTCCTAAATAATTCAGTCAAGTGCTAATAAATATTTGAATGCCTGCAGAAATAAACAATTAAAATTATCCTAATTATCAAAGGGCTAATTTGTAAAGTAATAATAATAGTAATAAATGAACAAATATAGTAACCACGTAATAATAATAATAATAATAATAATAATAATAATAATAATAATAATAATAATAATAATAATAATAATAATAATAATAATAATAATAATGTGGGTTATGTATATAAAAAGAGCTAAGTATTAATCAAAAATGAAAATGTTTCACCCAAATTTTTCCAACCAACAAATGTACAATTTTATTTACTAATTTTAGCCAAACCTATTACTTCAATTTTATATATATATATATATATATATATATATATATATATATATATATATATATATATAATGAATGAAATAAAATAAAAAGGGATTGGATAAAGATGAAAAAAATCTCGAAAAATATTTAGGTGTCAACAAGCAAGAGGGTAGAAAGAAAAAGGAAAAAAAGTTAATTAAAATTTAAAATAAATCATCCAAACTAAATAATCCAAAACTCAAAAATAAGAAACAAAAATCAAAAACCCCAACCCCCCCTTTTTTCTCTGCCCAGCCCGAATCCCCCTGCTTCCCCTGTTTCTACTGTGTACAACCAACCTCCTCCCCAACCGGTTTTCACTAGATGCCGGTGCCAGAGACCGCCGCCATGCCTTTTCGGCCGCCTGTCGCCGCCCGAGTCATCATCCCAGCCGGTTCTCTCTCCTCCTTGCGTGTGTTCGAGTGGGTTGAAAGGTGAAACCCTAACTCTCATTATCGCAAATTTTGATGTTTTGTATGTGGATTTTAGTAGTAAATGATGTAATTGATATTGATGAGTATTTATTTGTAAATTTCTTGAATCATTGTGGTTGTTTGAATTGAGTTGTGGATGGGGGGATTAGGATGAGTGTGATGAGTAAGGGTTGGGAAGTTATGTTGAATATTAGTTGTTTATAGTGATGTTGAGATTGATTTTAATGCCTACTAGAATGAGACCAAAGTGAAAACCATGTTGGAGAGATGAGTTGTGACCATGAGCTTAAGAGATTAGGGTTTATGGTTTGAATGATGCTTAAGTTGATTATGTTGAGTAATTAGAGCTTAAATGAGTCAAGTGATGATTAAATAGGGAAATATGGGTGTATATATGCATAAGGTTAATGTAGGTGTTGTGTTATGCTCATGGCTTGGTGATTGGGTGGTAGTTGGGAATAAAACTACAAGCTTTATTTTGATTGAATTGGTGGTTTTAAGTAAATTATAATGAACATTTGAGTGAAATTAACAAGAATTGATGTTAAATTTTGTGTATTGGGTGTGTGTGTTGTCATGAGTTTGTTATTTAAGGTTAGATGTTTGGCTGAAGCTTAAGCTTACTTAGGTTGTTTCAATTGTGTTTAAGCAAATCCTTGGTGATAATCAAATGAAAATAAAGAGGTATAAGCAAATGTATTATGTTGATGTACAAGTACATGACAAAATTTAAATTCTAAGTGAGGATGCTGGAGGGGCGAATGGAGAGAGATGTAGTGGTTTTGAATGTTTAGAAATCATGAACTAAGTATGGGGTTAGTGAGATCTTAGGATTTGGTTATTAAAGGAGAGGGAAAAGAATAAGTAGTTTTATGGATTTAGAGCTACTACCATAATACGTCTTTGTGGCTTTATTTCAGTAATGATAATTGTATGATTAGGACTCAACTCGAACTTGAGATCAAGTTTACGAAATCTCCTTGAAGCGTATCGCAATCTAAAGTTTAATAACTAATGGTGAATTGTTAAAGAGAAAAGCAATAGCCATAAAAATATCGTTAATAATAACTATGATAAAGATAGCCTCAATTCTATAATAATAATAACAATAATAATAATAATAGTAATAGTGATAGTAATAATAATAATGATTGATAATGTTGCTAATTTTAATAAGTGCGAAGAAATAACAATTTTAACGAGCTTTCCGTAATAATTCGAATTGTACTGGCAATAACGCCGTTAATAACAAATTCAAGATGAGTTACACTGCCACGTTGCTTTAACATTCATGAAGCGATCCTTCGCAGTAAGTGGGAGATGAACAAAAACAAAAATAAAATGGAATCAAATTAAGTTAATAATGGTTGTTGCGCTAATAATAAAACGAGAAGTTGAGTGGCTTTAAATTATTCATTAAGCCAAGAATTTTAATAAAATTTCTTCATCTTGCACTAATCGCGAAGAATTACATATTTGGAGCAGAACTGAGGCCAACATATATCGCTTCAAGTTGCTAGGAAACGATTTTCAATAAAACAGGGAGAGATTCTCAAGGACCAGGCACATATATTACCTGTATTCTTTGAAAACTCATATATTTCTCAAACCATACAAAATCAATATGATATTCATATAATGAACCATTTTATGCAATGTTTTGTCACCTAAGCAATTGGCCTCATTAATTATCAATCATTAGGGCTTATGTCCTTCAATTTACCTATGCAGCTGCAACTCAGGCTTTCTGATCGACCTGGGAGGTGTGCACCTATCTCAAGATCGCTGCAGACGCAATAGGGGTCCACTTTCAGATAATAACCGGCAAATCAGCTTTAGCTGCACATTCTCTCTCTCCTGTTTGCAAAATAAAATGTTTAAAATGCGAGCGCCCAACTAATTAAATCCAAAGCTTATTTTACTGCATCGAGATGTATGCGTTGAGTTTCAGCTCATTATTCGAATTTTTTCATGTTTTCCATTTTAGGTAAGGGATTAGTAAACGGTTACCGGCAAGCTAGAAGATAGTAAGAAATGAGTGAGAGTTGCAATCTTACCGAATGTTAGCTCGCCAAGCATTCACAGCGATTTATAATCCAGTACCCTGAGGGCTTGCAGAATTATATTCTTTCGGACATTGGGATGGTTGGTGTCGGGTATTGGTACGCTAAATTATCAAGTGTAATATGAGTTAAACAAGTTGTCGAATGTTGGTTTGTTTCCAATGTTTGGTGATTCAGGTAATTTCAGATAGCCTTGTTCCGTAATGGAACAGCGGTAATGCCTCTAATCAAAAGACTTCAGCCACAAATCATGAGTAAATAAGTGATTAAGTTAGAATAATCAGGCATTAGAGATCGGGGCCTAAAACCATAATCATGGACTAAGATCCAACGATCACACGGGCAATATCCAATGTTTTTGAGACGTTGTTCTACTCCATCGATTCTGCATGGGGCACATCATGAGAAGGTTATATGAGAAAATAGGTCGAACACTGAATAGCTGTGAGCATTTCATCGAGCGCATCAAGGGATGCGTATGGGCATCGGACTCCCCCGACGAGTTCGCGGAGTCTTAGGGGGAGATGCTAGAGGAATTTCACCTAATCGACAATGAGTGGTAAATATATGAGATTTGGGACCTTTGAGTGCATGTTTACTTTAAGGAGTACTTCTTGGGAATATTTTGATGATGGCACCGGGTTCCAAGAGTCAAAATTCTATGTTTGGTTCCCTAATGTGTCCCAACCTCAATCTAGTGGAATTATGGGTCCGATTTGTGCACACCATGGAGTCACAACGCCATCGTAAGTGAAAAGATGAAACTGCTTCCGTGACATCATTTTCAAAGCTGAAGACATCCTATGAGATTAAGAAGCATGTGAGAAACATCTACACTCACACGTACATCTATGTGTTCCAGAGACAGTTATACGTTGGTGGGAAGTACTGCCATGTGCAAGGTGTCACCAATATAGAGGGTGATCGTACCTACGAGATCAGGAACAATTATAAGAACAAAACGAGGATCTGCTATGTGGTGCATAATGAGGAATCTTCCGAATGCCAATGCTCATGCCACGTTTTTTGACTCAGATGGAATTCCATGTGCTCACATGCTGCTCGTTTTCACATATAATTTGCTAAGATGAATTCCACTATCTTATATCATTAATAGGTGGACAAAGATGGTAGCAAAAGCACCAATATACGAGTTCGACAGTGTTTGGCATACGCTTGTGGAGAAATAGCCATCCAAAATAAGCTAATAGATGACACATGTTCTCGGTTTTATAAGTGTATGAATCTGACTGGGTGCCCTCCACCAAAGTTGCAAGTGTTGTTGAGTTCCATGATTTTGGTCGAGTGTCAACTTCACGACATAGGTGGTGAGTCAGCAAATAACGCAGCAACGGATCTATAGACCTACTTAGGATGTGTGGTACTGAAACACATTGAGATACATCCACCCTCCCTGTCCTTAACTAAAGGAAGAGGAAAGAGGATGGAGACGGGGGTTTAAAGAGCCGTTGAGTAGCAATCATACATGTGGATGTGTTACTGCTGTAATTAGGTTACTTCATATAACAGTAGAAACTATCCGGAAAGGAAACTCTAGTGCACTATCTCTAGGGTATGCATAGCTTGTGTGTTTCTTTTACCCCAAAAAAAAAGAAATTAGTTTTGTGGGTTTTTTTAATTTAGGATATTGTCTATTGTTTGCAGATTATCATTCTCTCAGATGTGGCAATTGATTTTGGACAAGCCCCCAAATGTGTTCAGATTTTGCTAGATTGAGGGTATTAGTAAGTGACCAGTAGGATTGCTTTTACTAATCATTAGTGTTCCTTTTAATGATCAACTGATAAAATGGTGGGAATGTGTTTGCAAAGTCATAATATACATCATCACTTAGAAAATGATATGGTGATCAATTGTATACATTTGGTGATCATTAGAGCAGTGTTTGGTGATCATAGGATCTTTATGTGGTGATCACCATAAATTTGTTGGATGAAAAATATTCTCAAGGATAGTTTGATGATCTTTATTTTCTTGTATTTATGGTTTATCATTATTAAGAATCATAGTATATTTTTCCATGAATGATATCAATTGATGATTAACAGTTCTAGATTTTGTGGTCATTACAGCTCTGTTTGGTGATCATTACAGCCATGTCTGGGGATCACTATATCTATTTATGGTGTTCAACATGAATAGGTTAGTGTTTCGCCAAACATAATCTAACTGATATCTTGGAAGACCCTTATTCTGTCGTATTTGTGTTTTATTCTCATCAAACATCATAGTATATATTTTTATAGAAGATATCATTTGGTTATCAACAATTACAATCTTAGTGATCATTACAACTGTCTTGGGTGATCAGAACATGTTAGTTTTCATGAAACATATTCTAAGTGATTTCTTAGAAGATCTTTATTCTGTTGTGCTTGTGTTTTATTATCATCAAACATTATAATGTATGTTTTTATAGAAGATATTGTTTGGTAATCAACAATTTGTAGTGTTGGTGATCATTACAACTATCTTTAGTGATCAAAACATGTTCTTATGGTCACAACATAAATATGTTGATTTTTAGTGAATCATATTCCTTAATATATTTATTTTGCTATATTTGGGGTTAACTGTGATTAGGATAATAGCATATGTTTTTATAAAGAATGATACCTAGTGTCTTATGAACAATTCCAGTTGTAGTGATCACTAGACCTATGTTTGGGGATCGCTAGAAGCATCTTTGGTGATCATTGAATCGTTTTGGGGTGATCAACATGTTCTTACTTATAGTTACTTACTGATTGATAGGTTATTTCTTGTTGACTATTAGTATTGCTTTTGGGGATAATGAGAACTATGGTTGGGGATCAATAGTAATACTCTCAGTAGTCACTAGAGTTATATTCAGTGATCATTATTTATATCTCCCTAAATTGAGCGCAATGATGGATTTGGATAAACCTAGAAAGTAATAAAATGTTGTATAATGTACAAAAACATAATTGTCAATTACAAAATGTTTCATAATAATTCTTTTCCGTTGTAAATTGGCAACAGAAGAAATGCGATATGGATAAACCTAGTCCTTCTTAGCAGCATCCTTGTGATTAGGATAAATTATCCTGAATTCCTTGAAATCTTTTGCAGTTCTAGTTGTCGTGAATCTTTCCCTATTGTGCTCATACTTGTCTATGTTAGCACCCAACCATTGAAGGGGTTACAGAACCAATAGAAGGGTGTCCCATTGAAGGGGTTGACAATATTACACCCTCAAAACATTCAACTTTGGATCCTAAGGACAAAGATAGCTCATGATGAATTCGTAGCATCCTTATTTTTTGTGTGGTTAGGAAATAAATGTTATGGTGAGATAATTACATAATTTGGATTCCGTCTAGATTACCACTTCTCTCCTTCCCCTAAAAAAACTCTCCATATGTCTCATATAAAATATATCACAATCTGTGACATTTGTACTTGACCTCCACGGCATTGTCAAGCGTATAAGCTTTAATTTCATGACAATATCGTGTTTTGGATGTTCTACGCCCTTCAGGTAATGGCTGAGTACTTTACCTGCACAAATTTTTCAAAATTGCATACTATTAAAATTACAATGTAATGACATCAGCATAGTTATAAACAGGATAGTTTTTAAAACTCAACAACTTTTCTGAAAAATCTCCATATACAACCTTGAACGTTGTTCTTGTGCTCATATTATCAATGATCTCAAGCTTATCATCCCGCTGGTCACAGCAAAGCAAAAAGAAATTGTCTTATGTGGCATACGGGGAAGAAAACCTATGATTTTTTTGAAGGAAAAAGAAAAAAAAACACATGTAAACATTAGTATATATGAACACTAATAATGAGTGCCTTTTTAAAGAAGCCAAGTGTATTAAGAGCATTTACTGAAAATCAGGACTTACTAAGTCAACTTGGTTGATTTTGATCTAAGGAAATCTTTGTAGCTCTCTATCCATTACCTCCTTAAAATTCGCATCTCTTCTCGAATGATTGTAATTTCAATATTTCTTTGCTAGAGAAATGTCACATTAAAAAAAATAACGAATATTTATGCAGTGAAATTTATTGCTGAAGATAGACCATTCTTGGTGAGAAATTTATTAAAGTACATATTTTAATCGCTCAATGTTTTACTTATAATCACTAATGCAGTTATTATTGAGGAATATGTTGATTGTGATGCACCTACACTTTGATCACATAACGTGAACAATCCGCTTGGAGTGGCGACATCCCTTTTTCTCTCGAGATCATTGAGTGTGCACATGTTGATTACCTTCATCTCGAGCTCCTCTCCTGGCTTGAGAGTGGCCATGACCAATGTGGTTGCCTCTTAATTGAAACCGTTAAACAATAGTTCACTACAAATGAAAGAACGGTTACACACTTATTAGGACATAAAAATGTAACATTTATGCAAGTAATGACATATTGATCACAAATCACATAACTAATTATCACTAACCACAAATACACTGATCACCAATGTCAAACTGTTGACCAATGACCAGACAATACATTGACTCACCAAATGCATCACTTACCATCTAAGCACTGAATTACAATCCATGATGAAAGACGTAAACATTTACACAAGTGATCACAAATTGATCACCAATCACAAAACTGTTGATCGCTTAAATTCAAGACATTATAAAATGAAAGCTCAGCACAAACACAAAAACCAAAACCAAAAAAAAAAAAAGCATTAGCCTCATAACTCATTAGGACATTATTGATCACTCATTTTTCTACTAGTGATCACTAATTTGTTGCACTTAATATGTTGGAATATTTTCTTTTGATCCCAAGTTTTCTTATACTGATTACTAAATAGACAAATGGTGATCACTAAGCAGGCAATCTATACAGCGAGGGAATTGGGGATGTAAGGTAGTGACTACTTAACCCTGTTGAAAATAAATTGGTAGTCATCACTAGACATCTCAGTTATCTACAGTGCCTACTTAGTGATCTTTATTACAATAATTACTGATCAACAAGCATTACAACTAGACCTGTCAGCTCGGGCGGGCGGGTTAAATACGGGTCGGGTGTATTCGGGTTCGGGTAAAATACGGGTCGGGTGTATTTCGGGTTCGGGTAAAATACGTGCGGATGTATTTCGATTTTACGGGTTTCGTATCAACCCAACGGGTTTAAAGCGCTTTTTCTGTGAGTTATTTTTCTTTTTTTAAAATCAAAAATTCTGTATATTTATTACTCAAAATTGTCAGCATTTAATGAAAATGCATGATAATTGTAATTTCCCAAAAGTAAAATATTCAAACATTTTATTATAATATATGAACATCTTGTATGAGCGGGTAAAGAATTAAGCCCCACTTGATTTTGGGTAGATCGACCTGTATATTAAAAGAAAGTTAACAGTGGGTCGATAGTTATTGGGTAGCCCGTCTAAAGTATTTTAATGGGTTGTAGTAATTTCACTGCTGATAACCTATTTAATGATTTAATATTTTTATTAACTAACCTACCAATGTCCAATCAAGTAAAGCTTTGTTAATGGGCTGACCCCAATACGAATACGACTAGTCTTTTTTCTACCGTTAGTATCATAGTTCAAGACTAGTCGGAACGAAAACCAAATAAAATTAAATAAAACAAGTACAAGATATTATCTTGCAGTTATAACATTAAAAATTTAAATTATTACAAATTAATTAATTTTTAAAAAATTAGACAGATTTGTTTTACTAACTATAAATGGTATGACTTTTGTATCTTTAATACTTGTCTTCTTTTAAATTAACTTTGTTAAAAAGATTAGATAGTTATTCCATGCAATTTTATGCCTATTTTTAACGTTTTTTCATTTAAAAGTTGTGTACGATTTTCTTTTCAGAGAATGGAGAAGAAAAAAATAAGGTTATTATTGCTTAATTTGTAAATAGATGCAATAGTCATATAATGCCTTTTCAAAATACTCAATAAAAATGACTAACCATTATTGTCAAAAGAGATAAATTAGAGAAAAACAAAAAACTAAGGATATAATGCTCGGGTCAAGCAGGCGGGCTCGAGTTCGGGTCGGGTTTGACCCGCTAATTTGCGGATTTTTCGGGTTTTCAGGTTCGGGTCGAGAAAATCGTGTTCAAAACCCAAAATTTTCGGGCGAGTTCGGGTCGGATTTTCGGGTCGGGTCAATTTTTGACAAGTCTAATTACAACATATTAAATGTAACATATTAGTGATGAACACTACATAAATTAGTGATCGCTAATTAAACATATAATGATCACTAATTTTGGATGTTGTTCACAATGTTCAAATGCAAAACAAATTACTAATTTTGTATGCGTGATCAAGGTAGCGTCACAATTAAAATGCAAGGAGCATCCCATGCATGATAACTAGTTTTCTAATAACGATCACTGACCCTTCTAAAATGATCACTAATTCATAGTTTCATACTGCACAATGCAAACTTAAACATATTTAATTAGGGAAAGGATTGAATGTACTATTAGGAAAAGGATTGGCCCTCTAAACAACCGTGACATCTTCTTTTTCCACTCATCGACTGATGATACAAGGGCTCTCGTCGTGTATTACACACAGTTCAGTTGTGTTACTTTGCACAAATCTACCAGCACGTTCAGCATGAGGTAATTGACTTCTCCTCTTTGGTTCCCACGGAGACATGTAGACACCATGAACGTTATAAAATTTCTTCTAAAGTCCTCACCCCCATCTACTTAACTCTGCATAATTTCAATCAGCTCCCCACATTTTAGGGACGTTATCACTTCACGCCACTACTGCTTCCAACAGTTCAGGAGGCTTGTGAACTCAATGCTCGCATTGCTTCCATTTTTAGGCTCAATTACCTCAACGGGACCCTTAGGGAGACCTAACGTCATGTGCACATCTTGCTCGGTCACCCTCAACCTGCCATGGACCAGTGCTAGGGAGCAAGATCTTGTGTCAAAGTTGTGCACCAACCACAGTGCCAACTTCCCCGGGATTATATCAGCTTGTAAATGCAAGAAGCCCCCAAAATCGATTTCTTTGAGAGCTTCCTTTTGCTTATCTTTTAGATTTTCAATCACCTGCTGTAACCCCTTAGGCGATATCTGGTGGTTAAACTCCTTAACCTCCTTGTATCTAATTTTCAATTTTTCGACCCCATATGCCCTTCTTTGCCATTATTCATCATTTAGACATCATCCACGTGTTGGTCTTTGTTCATCATTTGCTCATCAGCTACGTACACATGTATTTCTATCCCCCTTGTACATTATGCAGACCTTTTAAAGGTGCAGTCTCTCTCACACATTCCAAATCTGCCTTAGTCTCCTTATGTAGATGTTGAATATCGCTCACCTACCTCCTAGTAGTTGTAGGTGAAGGTGTAGGGGTAGGACTAGGTGTCCGCAAAGATATGTACTCCTCAATACACCCATCATCGGAGATGATCTCAGTATCATGGATCTCAGAGTTATATACAGAAATAGTGATGTTGACATTTGCTGTCACATGTAATCTTTGCACCTGCATTTGACTTGTCCTTTGCTTTGTATCGTTTTTTGCTACTTAAGACAACTGATGTTTGAGCTGATGACTGTAGAAGTTATTTATAAAGTAAGTTCAATATTCTTAACCATCAATACAAGCAAATGCATAGTAAACAACATAGATCATTCGTCACTACCTTTCCTTAGTTTGAGTTCTAGCCCCA